>JAHWFP010170446.1:12735-28794 GCA_023313725.1 Lithobius niger
TGAAACGAAGAACGTAAAAATAACGGTGATCAAAAAAACTTTCTGAACTTGTGTTTTCCATAAGCCAAGGACGACAATATGGCATCCGTAAGAAACTCTGATGATTTCAAAATACTGAAATTAAATGCAGAAAATTACCATGCATGGTCTATAAAAGCTAGAGCTTGCAAAGAGGCGTCTGGGAAGCCGTTGATCCAGGTTATGGCGCTGCCACGCCTGACAGCGAGTGAAAAGCAAATGACAAAGCGCTTACTTTCCTTTTCCTAGTCGTAGAAGATAGCTACTTTGACAATATCGGCGTTTGCATGCGTGCTAAAGAAGCTTGGGAGAATTTAGCCGAAATTCATACCAAATACGGACTGCTCCATATTATTCAGCTTATGAGAGAATTTTTCACAATAAATATGAAAACGGTGAGAAGATGACATTGTACTTAGGTTGTAAAATGGAAGTACACTGTAAATTAGCAGCCTGTAGTTACGACTTTACCGACAAAGAAATTGCACTTGTCCCAGTAGCAGCAAGACGGTGACGGGTGCCGTACGTCACAGATTTTTTCCCATTCCCGCAGATCGAAAACGCTGGTGGCTTAATCCACCTCTTTCCAAACCAATGATTCAAAACATTAGCCTTGTACTTAGAAATGACGATAAGAAGCTTTGATGGGAGTGACTCTGAAGTGGACAAAGTAGATAAGAGCTTAAACAGATTTCGTATTGGTAAATTCAAGCGTTACTCCAGACTGGGGCGGGCCGGCCAGTGCCGATCGGGGCCACTGCTGGTCCGGCCGGCCTGATTTCGCGTTGGTTAATGCCACGGCTCGTTGATCACGATTTACAACACCGCCACGTGTTGGTTTGTGGTACTCGACACATTCCACTTTCTGCCGCTACACTGCAACGCCATTCGTAAACTATTCCGATTTAGGCGGCGCTGGCTGGCTCCGTCCCTAATTTGATTTCGCATTGGAAAATAAAGTGGTCTTGGCCGTGCCTGGCACGGCTAGGCTCTCTCTCGAAATAGCAGCCCCGCCTGAGCCGGCCCGATTTCGCATTGGTTAATAAATCGGTGCCCAGCCCTCCTTGGCACGGCCAGAACCACTTAAATTTACCAACGGCGAAATCGGCATTACATTCTCCTAAACGGCCCTACAACTAGATATAAAAATACCAAGAAATTTTTGAAAGCTGCCCTAATATCGAAGTTTGGAGCATCTTATTATCGACACTAATAGCAGTAATGTCAGCGCTCCAAACAAAATTGCCAATCATTTAATTTCGAAAGTCATTTCCAGAACTGCTGCAAATGCAAGTTGTCTACCATGTTTTAAGTAGTTTGCCTGTGATAGCTATTGGCTAGTTGTCCAATGTATTATGTATCATAAAGTAAACGTGTAAATTTTATCAATGACAGAAAATTGAATTTTAAGTGATAAATAAAGAAACCAGTTAAAAGTCAATTTTCTGGATTGAACATAAAAGTATACAATTTTACAATAATACCATCCTGTACGAAAAAATAACAATCTGAGGCATTGTGTCTCACTGTCTGCAATAAATGTAACGTGCAAAGAAGAAAAGTGCCCGAAACACTGTGTTTTAACAGTTACCCTGCAGATTTGTGGGCGCTCATCGCAGACTGGTCAAGCATTTTCTGCTACTGGGGCACTTGTCATGCTAATGGGTTTACCCAAAAACTACGAAGCACTGATGTTAAACTTGGAGTATCACGAAAGCAATTTGTCGACTAAAATTGTGAAAGGCAAACTACTGCTGGAAGAAAAACGACCAACTAGAGCTGATAGGCCAAAAGAAGAGCCTGAAGAAGAAAATAAGGCCCTATTCACCAAAACGAAGCAAAATCAAACCAACAAAAACAAAATGAAGGTCATGACAAGCCTAGCGGAAACAAGGAATCCGAGAAGAGTGGCAAACGTTATGTCAAATGCTATCGTAGTTCAAAATCAGGTTCTGTTGTCAAAAATTGCCCAGTAAAGGACAGAGACGATGGCGAACATGAAGAGAGGACCAAGGTCAATCCAAGAAAAACCAGCGAAGAAGAAAAGGTAGCTAAAGCTTTGAAAGTTGTTACTAGGAATCGACCGGATACCGTTTTGCCGGATCCGGGTCGGTTCCGGATAATTTGATGTCAGTGCCGGATCGGTTCCGGATCTAGGTGCCGGATCCGGACCAGTACCGGATACCGGGTAATTCACACACAAAAACGAAATAAAGCCGTTTTATTTTTTCCCCCTTATAAGTTGCAGCTATGGTGTTAATTTTCGCTTTGTTCACATTATTTTCTTACATTAAACACGTAGAAGTCTTACGCTATTATGAGTACCAGTATAGTATAATTGCATGTAGGCTACAGAACTTTTTTTGCAATGTTGCTAAATTCTGCAAATTTTTTTTGAAACAAACAAAGCACTCATTAGGTTAAACAGTCAGAAAACATTTTTCTAGTTGAAGGATTTCTCATTGATTAGCCTACTGCATCATTTCGAAAAATAATTAGCAAAATTTTGCAATATTTGTGAAACCAGTATGTAGTCCACTTATTTTAGATTAAACTTATTGAATCTTGGTTGCATTAAAACAAAATCAAAATCACAACAGGTCTTTTATTTACTGCTTTAAATTGCTTTCGTTCCGTTTTGTATTACGCACAGTATAACAAAAAAAGAAAGCAAAAAAAAAGGAACGAAACCAACATAAAAAAAGCTCTAATTTTTTTTTCATTTTATGAACAAAACTGTCTCGACTCTTGCAACAAGGAAGTCATCTTTGGTTTATCATGCTACTATTTCTTGCTAGTTTTTGATGTCGTCATTAAAACGTCTTAATTTTCGAATTTAACCCCTTGGCGTCCAAACCGCGATTTATCGCCACTTCAAAATCGTTTCTAAAACTCCCGACGCACTCTCGATTCAAAGCCGTGTTTGCAAAGAAAAACTGCCATTCCATACAACGGAGGTGTAATTCCGACTAAATTAGGTACTTTGGCACGCCTATTTTGGATTTATTTAATTTAATATCATCTTTTAATTACCTTAATTGATGTTTTTGTTGGCCGTGTCGTCAAAATTGACGTGAAATTGCTTTTGTTTGCTAAAACTAGACCTTGGTTCAAGCTGTCGTAACGCAACAAACGGCCGCCATCTTGGTCGCGTTGGGATTCCCCGATTGCACGTGTATAGCACGTGATAACTATCGCGACGGGGGGCCAGTCGTAAGTGACGTCACGCGAAGCAAGTCAAGGTCACAACCATTGAAGCTAGCACGTGCGCGTCTATTTGCTTACAGCCGGCAGAGAGTGGAGCGCGATGGCGACCGTAAATTGGTTGCTATCACCGATAGCGAATATAAATTAGGAATAAAACAACTTTAAACTACTTCTACGGTATTAAAAACTTAAAAAAAGGATTTCAGAAGCCGTAAACAACGCTGTAATGGAAGAATAACCAGAGGACCATCGTTTCAAGGTATCCCATGTACTGCAACGGAAGATGAATATTTTCGTAAGCGCATTTACGTAGTCTAACTTCAACTTTTTTTTTAGTTATGAAAACCTAATACGCTTATCCCAAGTATATTTTTGTGCACTAATTTACACTGTAATTATTACATCTGCAATTTTTTATACACGTAGATCGCTTAGTTATTTTACGTCGATTTATTTTACCGAGGCATGCAACATTTACGGCGACAAGTTTTGGTTGTGTTGCAACCGGTATCCGGCTCAATATAATGGCCGGATCCCGGAATTATCCGGCGCTGGATCCGGTTATATCCGGACTCGGTCGATCCCTAGTTGTTACCCCACCTAACATCGCGCTACGTTCAGCAGACGGTGAACGTACTGTAGCTACAGCCTGGTACTTGGACAGTGCAGCGACCGAACACATGTCCTCAAATAAAGACAAGCTTCTGAATTTAGTAAATAAACACTCAGCTGTCGAAGTCGAAAATAAACAAACTATGCAAGTTGTAGGAAAGGGAAATACAGGTCACATCTAACGAAACAAAACTACCCAGGCGGATACAACATCACGCTTGAGAACGTCCTGTGTGTACCAGACCTACACGGAGATTTGTTATCGGTAGACCGAATCGAAGAACTAGGCTATGAAATGAAATTTGCACAAGGTACAGCTTCAGTCATTGGTAAAGACGGGTCAATCATCCTTACAGCGAAGAGGGAAAATCGTCTTTACAAAGTAGAAGAAGAAATACTGAACGCGCACACCGCGAAGCAAAAAGAAAAAGAAGATTATGGCATTAACGATTTGGCCACCTACACAAAGCAGCTGTCAAGAGTGTTGCTAAATCAAACGAGCTTGAAACAGAACTAACAGAAACAGATGAAAAGTATCACTGGGACACTTTTCTAAAGGAAACATTGCAATGCCTATCGCAAGGTCAGTACCGACAAAGCGACGAAGGTACTGAAGCTCACACATTCTGATGTAGTAGGCAAGATTTCTCCAACTTCAATAGGCGGAGCAAATTATCTAGCAACTTTTATTGACGACCAAACTAGATATGCCAAAGTGTATACTATGAAGACCAAATACGAGGTCTTAGAGAAATTCCATGAATTTAGACTCGAAAATTCGACGAATACCTAACTGAACATGGAATAACACAACTAACTGTACAAGGAGGAGTGTCCGAAAGATTCAACTGTACATTGTTAGACATGACGAAGTGTCTAACTCAAACTTACCAAAACATCAGTGGGCGGAGGCAGCGAACATAGCCTGTAAACTGAGAAACTTGTCCCCTTCTAAAGCTCTCCAAGGAAAGACTCCATCATCTTCGTGGAATCAAAAAGAAGACGACGTAAGCCACCTAAAAGTTTTTGGATGTCAAGCGTGGGCTGCTTTTGGACGCCATATTCCGAAAAGGAAGCTCGATCAAAAGGGAAGCTCGAGCAGTTGAAACAGTTTTCATCGGTTATCCTGAAGCAGTTAAAGGATATAAACTGTGGGACTTCAGAGAAGATAAAATCGTTTATCAGCCGTTATGTGAGATTTGAAACAGTATCTTCCCGTTCAAGAAGTCTACCGACAACGCCTCAACGGAAGAAGCTCGCCAAGACATTTTGGAACTCTTCATTAAAGAAGAAAAAGCTGAAGATGTCCCAATGCACAACATGGTGACTGAAGACACAACCATCCCTGCGGAGACCGAGGACGTCGCCAGCGAAAATGAAGAGCAACTCCTAAATCGGGGGAGACAGACTTCTTTGGCTTTGACGAAGACCGCTACGATCAAAACCGTACGGAACAGCCACTTACAAAAGTTGAAAGACCAGTCATCAGATCACTTCGACAGGTAGAAAAGAGGGACTTCCAACTAAAGTGTAACGCTATCAAAGAGCAAGTTCACGCGGAACCTCAAACCCTAGAAGATGCCTTAGAAGGTCCAGAAGTCGAATCCTGGAAACAAGCAATGCAAGAAGAAATGACCAACCTAAGAGAAAACCAACATGGGAGCTCGTTCCTCGACCAAAAGGAAAGAAGATGATAAAATTTCATTGAGTTTTTAAGAAGAAATGCACTCAAGGTGGTCAACTGGAACACTACCGAGCTAGGCTAGTAGCAAGAGGATTCAAGCAGAAAGAAGGCATTGATTACAAAGACACTTTCTCGCTGATCATAAAGCTTAAATCTATAAGGACGCTTATAGCTATTGCTGTAGAACTTTGATGGAAAGTTCATCAAATGGACATTACAGCCGCCTACTTGAACGGAACCTTTCAAGAAGAGACGTACATGGAACAGCCAGAACCGTTCGTGAAGCAAGGTAAAGACAACTACGTATGTAGGCTACTAAAGAGCCTCTACACCCCACACCAATCAGGACGAGCCTCGAATTCCTGTTTCGACGAATTTCTTAAAGAATTTCTTGGCCTAGAAGAATCAGTCGCAGACCCATGTGTGTACTACAATCTGACGCAAGGTATCATCATAGGCGTCTACATCGACGACACCCTAGTCTTAGCCCGAAAAGACGAAGCTCTTGACAACTTTAAAGAAAAGTTGAGCACAAGATTCAAGTTACAAGACTTAGGAGAAGCTCAAGAGATCCTATCGATCAAGATTGAGCGAAAGAAGGACGGATCAATCACTTTAGACCAAAGCGCTTATGCAGAAGAAATCCCTCAAACCTTCGGTATGAAAGATGCTAAGCCACTTCAACCCCACTCGACCCTGGTATGAAGTACACCAAGAGGGAGAAGAGTAATGACGGAACCTCACCAAGCTCAAGATTCTATGCCATACAGAGAAGCCATCGGAAGTCTCCTGTATTTAGCAAATGGTACAAGACCAGATCTTGCACATGCCACCTCATACATGAGCCAATTCAACAATGACCCAACGACGGAACATTGGAATGGAGTGAAGCACATTCCGAGATATCTCCAGAAAACGAAAGACTATAAACTCCATTACAGTAAAACAAACTTGAAGGCAAGTTTTTTCTCTAACACGGATTGGGCATCCGACATCACAGATAGAAGGTTGTACAGCGGATACACCTGTATTCTTGCCGGAGCAGCTATCTCCTGGCGAAGCAAGAAGCAAGAGTCGACAGCACTATCAACAGTGGAAGCTGAGTACATCGCTATGTACCATGCAGCAAAGGAAGTGTTGTGGTTAAAGAATTTCTTAAACGAAATTGGTATGGGACAATTTGTAGAAGATACAGTCACTACACAAGTCGATAACCAAAGTGCTATCTGTCTCTCCAAAAATAAAGTGACTTCAGAAAGAAGCAAGCACATTAACCTGAAGTGGCATTTTCTGAGGCAACAAGTTGGTGAAGGTATACTGAACTTTGAGTAGACATCAAGTGAAAATGCCGCAGACGTGTTGACAAAGATGCTACCCAAAAAGAAGCCACCCAACACACATGTACTAGGCTAACATGTACTTTTGTGTGTTTTGTTGAGGCAAAAGAGAGCCCAACAAGGGGGAGTGTTGTGAACTGCCAAAAACTGTTGGCCTCCAATTCTGTATTTAGAGGCCTATTTTGCCAAAATTGATGTTGGCCTCCATTTTTAGTCTTCTGTACGCCGTAATTGGCGAGAAGACTATTGCAACGACTTTGTCCGTCCGTCCAACCATCCGTCCGTTCGTCCGTCGCTTTTTTTCAACTTCGCAACAGTACCAGATATTGACGACCATTGTTTAGAACGTCCATTGTTTAATAGACTGCTTCGACGTTACTAAATTAAATAATAACAGCAGTTGTAGTGCACTGCATGATAGAGGTGTGCGCCTCAACATTGGAAGTGGAGGAACTGCACAGAAGACCGGTGCGACTAGGCAGTCGCTGTAGCCGCTTGTTATAGTGTAGAGGCCTATTTGCTGTTTTTAAATGAAGAAATAATCTTGGCTCTAATTTTTTTTAAATTGTACTTAGCGCCACGCATACACCATTAGCCTATCCAGGCATCAGTGCAAAGATCAGTTTCTCTTCCCGTAGTAAATTAGTTTATATCGGACGCACGTTAAAAATGGTCTCGCCATAATTTTCCTTCAAATTTTACTTTACATACCTCAAACCAGTTACCACTGCCTAAAATAACAACAAACACTGTGTTGCAAATGTGTCTCGGGAAGCCAAAAATAGGCCCTCAAATAGTGTAAAATGCTTCAGCTTCCGGGACTCTGCCCCGAACTCCATGAAGAAGTGTCGCCGTCTCCTCCCAGAGTAGGACAAATTTTAACAACAAATTTTAATTTGTTTGCCCCCTGATTGTGTAAGACTCGGGCAAGCCTATTCTGCTTTATTCTTTGATTGTCCTAAGTTGAGACTGGTTGTCACAGACATACCTTCTGGTGGGTGAAATATGAGACATGCTTGCTCAACAGAATGCGTCCACCGATGTACTGAAAGCTGTGTTATGATCTATATTATTAATTGCAGCACAATTGGACATATTATAGATAACAAAATGGAGAATAAAACCAACTTTAATTACGTATAAAAAAAAAGTGGCAATAATTCCAAGTATATTATATTTTACTTCAAATTAAACAAAACAGACTTAAGGCATCGATTGTCCTTGGAGTTCTTTTAGTAAATTAAATTATCTTTCCAACAATACGTTACAGTCAACAAAACTCGGAAAAATTCCGGAAAAAAAAATTTACCGCACACTTTCACAATCAAAACAACAGCTTTGTCCTGCGAATTTTCATTGGCTTGGGTTGCTATCTTCTTCGGGCCTCAAGGATATAGCTCGGACTTTCTACATTTTCCAATCCAGTTCGACGAACTATCGCATTTGAATTTGGCTGGCAACGATTATACATTACAGATTATACGTTACGATTATACGTTATCTTACAGCGCAATACGATACACTGTAAGATCTATTATTCCGGAGCTACATGAGATTTAATATATTGCATGGTGGCCATTTTGAGGACGACATAAATGTGTTTTTCTTTACATTACACAGAAACTAATAGATTTACGGCATACTTTGTTCTGGCATTTCTCTTAGCAAATTAAATTATCTTTCCAACGATAGTTTGCACGAAAAGATTGATAGATTACTTCCGGAGATAATTGAGAATTAGTACATCACACAGGTATCATATTAAGTTTTTCTTCAGATTAAACCAAAACTAATTGATTTGTGGCATAAATTGTTCAGGCCATTTCTTTCAGCAAATTAAATTATCTTTCCAACAATAGGTCGCACGTTAAGATTGATCGATTATTTCCGGGGATAATAAGATATTTAGTACATCGCACGGCCATTTTGATGACGTCATCACGGCTTGCATCGTCACTTCAGGGAGTATCTCCCAGTGGATTTGGAAACTACAATGTGTGTACAGCTTCCATGTGCAGTATGCAGCATGTTGCCGTAACTGAAATGTTTTTTGCACTGTTAGTCGCCAACAGTGTGCACTATTTCTGGGAATGTCCATAATACATCCCAAGTAGTCAGTCATGCATTTTCCCATTTTCTTGTTCACATTAAAGAAATCTCGCATCAATTATATAACATGTAATAGTCCGACCTTGTAATGGATCTCGTCTAGATTTTCCCACGCATTTTTGGCCTTACTACTATATCCTATACTGTCGAGGTGAATTGCCTTCTACAACTAAAAATAGAAACGGTAATACTTAATTATTTGATTTCCGCTTGTTGCCAGATGTGGTGGCATATAACAGCGTCACACGCGCTGCGTTATACCAAGGCTGCACATGCTCATATTTTCCAAGAATGTTGTTATCTGAATATTTTGGAATCTTGTATTCATCTATGACCCTGCTATGCTGGTTGTTTGTTTTAGTCTACGTTTTGAGAGTTTGTTTTGTAGGTTAGCATGCTACTACTCTCTTTACGATCGTCGCTTTCATATCGTAACGCTTATCTCTTGTGCGTTCCTGGTTAACGGTCATCTTCATCGCTGCAAATGGCCGCTACCCCCACTTTCAGCATTCGTTTTACCTGGGTCTTTTTTGTGCGAAATCTTCTTAAATCACGGTTGCCATGGGCTAAGAGGAAACGGGCTACTAGCAAAACCAGCTGCCAACTTAGTCTTCAATTTTGATTCTTTGTTCAGTTTTCATGGAATTAATTATTATCAGACTTCAACTGACGGAAATTTGGCGGGAAAGCTTAAGTTTTGTTCTGTAAAAATTTAGCTGACGTATCAGATATAACCCTAGCAAGAACACATAGTTGGCCCTCAAAGATACACGGCCAATTGTGAGCACAGTGAAATTCTTCTTAAGTCCTGTATTGGTTAGAGTCTGAGGTTAAATTGACATCCTCTTGGTTGGAAGGCTCGGACTCTGACCAATAAGGTTACAATAAGGTTTATTTCATGCTGGAGAGAGTATGTGTTAGAGCCATCAATAATTGGAGAATGCAGCTTATCTGCTAACCTTTCTTGGTTCACATTGCTGTTCATGCACGACATGTCGTTTAGAAAAAACCGAAAAGCATATGGCCCCGAACAGAGCCCTGGGACACACAACTAATTACCTTCTTACTTTCAGTGAAATCTCCACCAATAACAACCCCATTGGGAACAGCCAGTGATAAAAGCCTTCAGCCAACTTGTCTGGGTTCCTATTGCTAGTCCGTTTTGTTCAGGCCTACATTAGGTTTTATTTCTTTTACCCCTTTTAAACTTAATGGGTTACAAAATTTGTCTGATGTAGTAATGAAACTATTTGTGAATATTATCACATGTTAACAGGGTGAACTTGTCCCTGAAACATTGTGCTGTTGTTTTCCGTGCACTTAAACTAGGCTATATGAAAAAGAACACTGTTCTTGTGCTAACTAATTTCAAAATCCGAACACACATGAAATCTATTTGGCAAAAAATCCCATAAAACTTGGATGGGAATTCACTACGGTCTACTATAATGGGACCCTGAAGAAAAAAAATCAGCACGGAGGAGCCATTGCCATTCAGAGACCAATTAGACCATGTCTGTTAACAGCAATGGGCCTTCTACGGATTACACCAATTCGGAACAGAATGGAATGAGCACTTAGACACCTTTCTCAAAGAGATAGGTTTAAGTGAATCCATCGCAGATCCATGTGTCACTACACCATGACATAAGGTTTGATAACAGGCATCTATGTAGATGATAACTTCATCATGAAGCATTCAGAAGTGCTGAATAATTTCAAAGAGAAGATACACGCCAGATTCAAAGCAAGGATCTAGAAAATGCAAATGAGACAATCGCCATCAAATTCGAGAGGCAGCCAGATGGTCAGTTTACCTTGGACCGGAAACCTATGCCGGGAAAATCCTTAAGATGTCTAAAATGTCAAATGCAAAGCCTGCATGAACCCGCCAGGTTCATGTGATGAAATTCACCAAGACATGAGTTTGCGAGAGAAAGAAGACTTTATAACCAAATTCTGGTGCATAATAAGCCTTTATATCCCACACAAAAATAAGAGCTTTTACCTTTAGCTCTTATTTTTGTGTGGGTTATAAAGGCTTATAAAGGCTTGTAAAAGGAGGAGGAGAGGAAAGGGAAGAGAGGAAGGAGAGTTGGGAGAAGAGAGGTGGGAGGAAGGAGATGAAGGGGAAGGGGAAAGAGGAGGTAGGGAGAAGTGAAGAGGACAGGGGAGAAAAGGGAAGAGAGGGGAGAGGAGAGTGGGGGAGGGGGGAGGAGGGCAGTAGGAGGGAGGGGTGGACACAGCAAAATAGTTGAATTAACGTCCTTTTCAGCTGCTATAGGTTAAAAAGTCGCCTTGCCACTTTAGAAAACAATGGGCTTCAAACAATGTCTTCAACATGTTCCTACAGCAAGGAAAATTACTTAAATGTGGATAAGGTTGCACTGATGAGATAAAATGCTGATTCGATGTCCAATTCCAATGTTAAAAAAACATCAGCCGATATCCAATTAAGATATTTCTTGGTCTGATGTTTAAGAAAGTAAAGTGAACTAAGCTAAATTTTTCATGTAGTCAAAAATAATTAGGAGGAGTTCACAAATAAAATGAAATTCTACCAGAGAACTTGTTCTTGCAGGAGAATTTAGTTCTACAAGTAGAATCTGACGAAACTGTGTTACAAAATGGGATATCCCTCCACCAATCACCGCGTTTTCACTACGTCACAAGTTAATTATGCAAAAAAACAGCGTCACTTCTAGCTCTACCCCACTCACCCCCTCCCTGTCTGCTTTCTACCACTCCTTCCTTGCGGCAAAAGCTTTTCCGATTTCGTGCAGGGAGGCGGGCGGGTACTGCTTTGTAACACAGTTTCATCAGATTCTACTTGTAGAACTTAGATTCTCCTGTGAGAACAAGTTTTCAGGTAGAATCTTCATTTCTACTTCGCAACAATCTTCCTCACTGTGCTACAAAATGGAATAGATTATTTAGCAGTGCACTTACAGAAATCGCATCCATGGCCTGCGGCCAGCCCCCGTCATCCTAGTGCCCCACACCAACCACGGTCTCCACTTGCCCTCTACTTCCATACCCTCATAAGGGTCCCAGAGCAACGAACACCCTCCACCTAAGGGGAAGGGCCCTCACTTGCTAGGGCCGACAGCCTCACAAACCAGGCCGCACTCCCCCAAGACGGGGTCACTAGTCGCTACCACCGCTCGCATGTCCTGGTAATTTACCAACTTTTCCACACAGCGGCTCGCTACCAGACACGGCGGAAACAAGTAAGGTACAAACAACCCCTAATCTACACTAAATGCATCCGTAAACTCAGCCCCCTGGCCCCTGCCCCACGCACCGAACCTCGGCAGCAAGGCCGGGGCTCGTAATGCAAACCTCCGGTGCCCCGAACCATTCGCAAATTTCACGGAACACCACAGGGCACAACCGAAAGTCAAGCCTGTCCGAAAAAACTCTTGACAGGCCGTCCGCTATCACATTCCAAAGGCTGCTGTGAGCTCTGTGCAACCTAGTTCTAGTCACAGCGTCTCCGGCGAGCGGACCAGCGCATTCAAGGTCTGTGACCGCGTTCCACCCTGTCGATTAATGTAGCATACTGCCACCATGCTATCGGATAGCACCCGGACCACCTGACCATCGAGCAGATCCGCGAACGCTTCGTAAGCTCTCAGGACGGCTACCAACTCCTGCGCATTGATATGCAATGCCGCCTCTTTGGGTGTCCATCGACCCTGGGCCTCAGCCCCTATCATCGATGCTCCCCATCCAGCATCGGAAGCATCTGTCTCCACCATTCTTGTGGCTTCCCACCGGAGGCACCAGAACCGATTCCCACCAATCTAAATCCACTGCCGCACCCTGTGACAACACCCCACCAGTCATACCGGTCCGTAACCATGACAACAAATACTGTTGCCACCACCTTATGTGTAACCAACCTCTGTCGACAGCACACTCTCTGCCACGTCCAGCAACCTCTGCAGGTCCTGAATCGTCTCAACCCTGCCACTTCGTAGTTCGCGGATGAACTCCAAAAACCGGGCCCGCTTATCCTGCAGCAGGACAAACCTTGCCTGCACCAAATCCAACCCCATGCCGAGAAACGTCAAACTGCACGACGGAGACAACACACTCTTGCTACAATTTACAAAGAATCCTAATCTTGGCAGCAACTAGAGAGTCCTGCGTATATCCCCGCGAACTCTGTCCGTGGTAGGTTCCAAAATACCAAAATCATCCAAATTCCAAATATAAGTATACCAATACACCTTTGCCCCGCAAAAACCGTCTGATCACCAGGATAAGCTTCATAAAAATACCCGGCGCAGAAACTAGACCAAAGGGCAGCACACAGAATTGGTAAACTGATCCAAGCCAGAAAAATTTCTTTAACCGACGTGCATCTTCTCTAATCCCTACTGCGTAATGCGCCTGGGATAAATCAATTTTCGCCATCCGCCAACCCGGTCGTACAAACTCTACCACCTTCGATAGCGTGTCCAACCTACACTTACGAACCATCACCCCTTCATTTAGTGCTTTCAAATTCAAAATGATCCAAATGGATCCATCTGGCTTATTCACCGGAAAAATCAAGGAAATAAATCCCGGAGGCCCACTTCTTACCCTCTAAATTACACCCTGTGCCAGCATCTCCCTCAATTTTGGGCCAATACCTAAATCTACATCCAAACCCGGCGGACTCGCTCGCACCGCCACCAGCGATGGTGCTTCTACCAAATCCAACTAGCCCCGTCCTCAATAATCCGCAACACCGCTCGGGATGCTCCAATGGCCGCCCATTCCGGGCCACGACCCAACAAACTGCCTGTACTCCACGTGCTCATCTCAAAATCCAACCTGGCCCACTCATTTAATCAAAAATCACATGTCCTGTTGATCATTTGAACGTCGATCATGTGTCCTGTCGATCACTTGTCCTGTCGACCATATGTCCTGTTGATCACAAGTCCATGTCGATCACCTGGTGTCGACCAGTTGTCCGTCGATTAGCTGGGCGTCGATCATTTGTCCATGAACCAGCACGTCCACAAGCAACACTTCACACATCTACAGACGCGCGTCCAACCACCACCTGTTGCCTAATCACCACACACCTGGCCAAACTCACTCCCGGCAGAAATGTCCCATGGCAGCCGACTATCACCAGGCTGGCACACAATATTGGACTTATTTGGTTACCAAATTATCCTTCACTAATCTTACAACACGCACGTCTCAGTTCGTTTAAATTTTTAAAGAATAAGAAATTCGACAATAGACAACGCTCACGCCAGAATACGTCCATTTTCTCACACTCAATACCACATTCTCACTACGGACACGCAACTTGCAAACTGACTAGATGTAACGGACAAGCAATTACTTACTTCCAATTTTCTACAGAAAAATTGCTTCATGCAACACTTTGCACCAACGCTCGTTCCGCCATCTTAGTTTCAACAAACCTCTAACAAGCGCTAATGTTTCTCCTTCCCACATGTTAGCTTCGGCCCCACGCAGCGCTGTCTCCACGTTGTCGATGATGTAGTTGCTGACAAAACACGTAACTTCCACCCACTGTTCCTCACGGACCAGCCAATAATCCGCACCAAACAAGAATCGTAACCATCCCTGATTACGAACGGATGCGCCAACGGCAAGAAAGAGAGTGGTAGACAGCAGACAGGGAGGGGGTGAGTGGGGTAGAGCCGGAAGTGATGCTGTTTTTTAACTGAGTTAATGAGGTTTGTACCGTAGTGAAAACTGAAAACGCGCCGACTGGTGGAGGGAGATCCAATTTTTTAACACAGTGAGGAAGACTACTGCGAAGTAGAAATTTAAAATCTGTAAGTCTAAAATTTAACACCTATTTTCGGATAAAATTGGGGATTTTCAATGTTTCAACATCTGCTGCCTGATGCTGATGTTCCGAAGACCGATGTAGCAAAAAGAAAAGGCCGATGTCAGATGTCAGATGCCAACATCAGGCCATCTCTAAATGTGGATGTAGTATTCAAAAAGAATGCCAATTTCAAAGCAGTAACAAGGAAAATTTTTGTTAGTAAATGCAGTTTTCGGATAAATGTTTACAAAGTAAAATGTCTGTTATACAATTTCTGTCAGGCAAATTAATGGTATTTTTGGAGATTCTGGGCATACGAGTAGAAAAGATTTATGTTGGTCTCTCATTTGTAATGCTGTGGTTAGAATAGCAAGCAGTTACCCAGGTGTTTGTGACCCGAACTCGGTTCGAGCTTTCTACTAGTCATTTATAAACAAATAAGCAACTAAAAAAATATTTATGCAATACCTGTTTTGCTTCATCTGTCTTTTCAAGTTTTAAGTAGAGCATGATCAAAAGCTTGACGAGATCCACGTCATTGTCTTTTTCCTTCAAAAACTGGAACAGAATTTCCTGAAATAAGTTGCTATAACATAGTTTGCAAATAACTCCAGTTTTATAAAGAAACACTGTTACACTTTACCAAACAGTCCTTTAAACCATGTGTGGTTTAGGGCGAATTTTCGACAGTTTGTATTTTGGTTTTCACAAAATCTTTGTCTTCGTCAGGCCGATTCGTCTACGAACTTTTTCCAAACTTATGCCGACATGTTGTTGTTGGTGGCGTGAAATTTGAACCTCGCGCTGCTGCTGTCCTGTTGTTTGTTGTGGTGACTGTGGCTCCTCCTTGTTTTGCTCACTACGTTTGGATCTCAGTAGGCTGTGCCATTTGGTGGAGAGGTCTTGCGCGAGCTTAGGGGACACAATCTTGCTGACATTGCGGTGTGACGGTGCTTGGATGTTCATTAGCGGGATTTTGTTAATTTGGAAGTGTTGAATGGCAATACTCTCTAGAGCTCTTAAATGGGGTTTGAAGTAGGAATTGGATTTTATAAGCATTCCAGTTTATTTCATGAAGTGTGTCAATACTGTGGCATGCTACTCCACTTTTTCTATCTCGTTTGGATACTGCTGTTTGGTGTTCGTGGACGCGCTCACAAATTCGCCTTTTTGATTCTCCAATATACACTGCCTCACAGCTTGAGCATGGGATGGCGTAGACTCCTCCTTTGGTTTGGGGGAGATCGGTTGATGGAATCGTTTTAGTTTCACTGGTTATT
>JAHWFP010170447.1:0-24690 GCA_023313725.1 Lithobius niger
AGATTACCATGGATTACCAAACTATCTGTTTGTATTAAGTCGGAATACCAAGTTGCCAAACTAAGATTGTATGGTGTAATTTGGATTACAGCATTAGTGCAAAGAATACTTCGGCCTACCTCCAGATTACCACTAACCTTTTGAGTTTAATGCAAATATGATTACCTCGTATTAACTGGGAATACTGAGGGTTGCCGAAGGTGCGATTTGGAGGTTAAACGTTCGGTCACAAAAAGAAAAAAAAAAGGGTAACATGGTAAAAAAAAGGCAAGACACCGTTAGTTTCTTTCCCTCGAAAAGATTTAGTGCTTCATGATCGTGAACCGGTCGGGGTTGGCAGCTTATACACTCAACCACACAGCGTAAGGATTCATTCCCACTCCCAACAGGTTGTGTTTCTTGTTGTGGTAAATATCTTGGAGGAAACGAACAAGCGGACACAACATTTGACATCGTTACCCGAAATTATCCGATTATTACAGGCTTAACTGTATCACGCATGTATATCGTTGATGCATGAATTCGTCTGGCCGTGGCGGAGATGGGGACTAATTCCCTAGGCACATCGCGAGCTTTGTGAGGGATACTGGGACCCCGAGCAAAGCGAGCAGCCATATCCTAGTGGTCAGCATCATCGTCTCCGAACCAATTAACACCGGTTCGAATCCCGCAAGTAATCTGAGTGAAAAAAAGCTTAGAAGTTAGGAAAAGAAGTAAACAGTCGATCTGCTATTGGAAAACCAGGGTTCGAATCCCGCCCGCATCATGGCGCGCGAAATTGTTTTCGTATCGATGACTGCATACTGCTCTTCACTGGAGTCCCCGGATGCCACGGCGATTATTTGTTTATATCTTTCTCACCGCAGTTTAATGTGTCTTACTTCAATGTAGATTTTTTTTCCATACTGTTTCGAGTGAGTGGGTATGCATTACTTTCATGCGTTTGAATCAGCGTTGTTATCCAATTTTTTTTTCTATGGACAATAGTAATCAAGTTGGGTTATGAACGAGCGAAAACGGATATTTTTAGAAAATAGAAGAAGGAAAAATCTAGATTGCTCAAGTTTAGTTTTAGAGAATTCCCCCTGCTGGCCTCTTTACACCAACCTGTTGATTTTCGTTTTTCGTATATATTGTTGACAACAATGTATTCCGGATTTTAGTATTCCTGACAAAATGTATTATAGACACAAACGCCAGTTTATGCTTTCAACTTATTGAGAAACTGAAGCTATGGTCAATGGTATTTCAATTGCTAGAAGTTATACCTCAAACAGAGTAGAGGTACAGCAATATAATAGTTATCCCACGTAAACTATTTGCCTCAGTGACATGCAATTCGTAAAATACGATCGGGTTATTAAGACCAATTCCGTCTCTTTGGAATGGTCGCTATATATAGATTAGCGAACTGAAGGGGTCTCGAAAACTGCGAAAATGGCGTCAAGTACAAAAAAGCATCTTTATAAAAACATAACTTCTCACTATTTTCAAACATCCTATACGCGTCTAAAGATATGTTGCAAAGACTGCGCCATACAGGAAGCCAACAGGAAGGAATTGATGACGAATACATGTTTACTTTCTCAGTCAAGTAAGGCAAAGAAATGCCCGCTATACACTACATAAATTACTGCAACAATCCACCTTTTCTTGATAAACTGTACTTAAATGACCGAATTCCCATTAATAATACAGAATTCCTTGATTGAGGAAAACGTCGAAGAAGGGTTCTTAGGGATGTCATACAGGTTTTTAGGGTTCTTAGCGCTTGTTGGAAGCACTTTGGGACTTATTGTTTTTCACTCGCGTAGTATAAAAGTTCTTTAATGAAAAAAAAAAGGATCATAAGGAGGGTTTCGTAATCATATATCTCATTGTAAATGTTGATTTTTAGAGGTACGTTCCTCCCGGTTGGCTTTGCTGCATGGCTCAGCTTTGCAACGTTACTTCAGACTCGTGTAAATGTTGCAAAGGCATTCATTTTCTTATTTTTCCCCTTATGAAAAACGGTTTTTCTACATTCACTCTAACCTATGTAAATGTTGCCAAAGCTATTTCGCGCAAGGTGCTTGAATATAATGGGAATGTCCTTAAAGGCGAGGGTTGTCACAAATGCTCTAGCGCCATCGAGTTCTGTCTAAGGCCACGTTTAGCAACGAGACCTTCTCGCTCGCCGAAAGCTATTTGCTAATAGGCAACCGTTATTTATTTATGATTAATTTCCAGTTTCTGTTAAATGAATGCGGTAATAGGGAACAAATTAAATGTATTATAAATAACAACACGGATAAAGAACAAACGGCAACAGTCATTTTCAACATTGATGCAACATTGTTGCCATTTCACGCCATTTCCAAAATTTGCTATTCTCGCTGAAAAAACAGCTTCTAGCAGTGATCAAACGACGGCAGAATAAATAGATACTCGCAGCGAGAATTCAAAATCCAACATGGCGTCCATTTCGGGGTTGTCGAATCGAAGACAAATCATCGCATACCGGCATTCAGAAATCTGTCCGTCGTCTTGTACAGCCTAAAAATTGTTTTCTACTTGTCATAAATCGACGCTGTCATGGTGTACGCTTCGTACGTCGTGTCGCGAGGCAAGAGGAGGAGATATGCGTCCGCGTTGTTGCCATGGTTACTACGTATAGACAACTTGACAGCCACATTCTTCGGTAAAGGCGAGTATTAACCAAGTGAAAGCTACCAAGCGAGAAATTTGTCGTTGCATAAACGAGCCCTAAGGGCGCGTTTACGCAACGACTCGCCTTTGCATTCTCGCAGCTAGAACTCAATCGCGATGGCAAAGGTGACATTGCCATGGTAACAACGCTAAATGGATTACCTAATCCGACATCGTGTGAGTAAATACTTGCAGTCTTATAATCCGTGCCAGTAATATAAAGAATTCCTCATGACGAAACAATTTTCCCAAACGCTTCTGAATTCACGTTAGTTGCGAGGCGGCAGACATAAAACCGCCGCCATGTTGGAATTTGAGGTGATTTCTAGCTTCTAGCTGCGAGAATGCAAAAGCGAGTCGTTGCGTAAACGTGTCCTAAGGCAGGGTTTACGCAACGACAATTTTCTTGCTTACTAGTTTTTACTTGGTTAATACTAAATCTGCTGGCTGCTTCTCGCTTTTACCGGAGAATGCGGCTTTCGAACGTAATAACCATGGCAACAACGCGGACGCACACCTTCTCCTCGTGCCTCGCGACACGACGTATGATACGTGAAACATGACACCGTTGATTTATGACAAGAAGAAAACAATTTTTACTACAGTACAAGACGGCGGAACGATTTCTGAATGCCGGCATTCGATGGTTTGTCTTCGATTCGATGGCCACGAAATAGACGCCATGGTGGATTTTGAATTCTCGCTGCGAGCAGCTGTTTATTCTACCGTCGTTTGATCATTGCTAGAAGCTGTTCTTTGAGCGAGAATAGCAAATTTTAGAAATAGTGTGAAATACAACAATGTTGTAGCAATATTTAAAATGACTATTGCACTTTGTTCTTTCTTCGTGTTGTTGTTTACGATACAGTTAGTTTGTTATCTATTACCGCATTCATTCAGTAGAAACGGGCAGTAATCATAAATTAATAGTTCTCAGCGAGCGAGAAGGCCTCGTTGCGTAAACGCGCCCTAACGCTTGCTTTAGCACAATGAAATAAGAATGTACCTCCTTAATTATTGAGTAAAAATTTTGTACGTACTCGTGCACTTGGGAGCGAGCCGTAAAGATCAACGATATTACTGTCACTAGATGGCGCCACGGTATATGCTTTATATTCTACTGTGGCACCATCTAGTAGCAGCAGTGATGGCGTCAGGACTGAATTGTTTGGGGGATGACAGAGGACACCTCTAGAACCAGAGTGGGCCAAGAAAATTTTCTCAAGGCAGCCGCATTATCCAATTTTATTCCGAGTATATCAACATGAACGTAACGTAAGCTTCAATGCAGTCCAATTTTTGGTAGAATACGTCCCTTAAACACACAAAATAAATTAGGCTAAACATATATTGCAAAGTTCCTACAAAAATAAATAAATAAATAAATTTTAAAAAATTAAAAAAATAAAGCACAGTTTGATTTCAAGTTTAGCCTGAAAGGTTTTTTTACTATATTATTTTCTGGTGGTGACCTAAGTGTTGGGGGTCAGGAGGGGCCAGCAGGGGGGAGGGGGCATGTTTTGGAGGGGGGAGGAGGAGGCAATGTTTTTTTGGAGTGGGGGATCATGGCCCACCCTGGCCTACCCCTAGCGTCATCACTGAGCGGCTAACATTTACAGCTTGCTCCCAGGTGCATGAGGACGTTAGCCTACCAAATTGTCACTCAATAATATAAGAAGGTAGGTGGCTTATTGTTGTGTTAAAAGATCCCGCTAGAGAGAACTAAATAGCGCTAGATGACGTTAGATGCAGCTAACTCGTCTTGAACTGAAGCTGAAATTTGTTTTACGGCTGTTTGTGAAGTGTAACATACTGTTTACAATTTCACCACTTTTCCCGCGTAGATATTTATTCCAGATTTCTTATGTCCTTTTCGTTCTAAAAAAGATTCACAGGAAATGTTTACTGCACTCACACATTTTCGAAAACGTGCGACTTGATAACGTCTCATACTTTTCACGATACAAACTAGAAGCTTGTTTGGGTGAAAAGCGTCAGAATGATTATGGAACTGTGCCTATTTCTTGGTCTCGGGTAAGATAAGGTAAATGTCTTAATTCATCACAGATCTACAAAGCATTAAGCTGTGTCTATTACTTTGCCCTAGCAAGATAACAGAAATGTGTTAAACTGTGGCGGATTTTAAAGCATCAAATTTTAACCAGGAATGTTTCCTTCCAAGATAACGTGCCTTTATTTATTTACGTACGCTTCAAGCTTTGTTTTTTATCATTAATGTAATAACACCGAGTCGCTTCGCAGATAGCTAGCTGCCGGTTTAATCGTTATTCATCGCTTTTTCCCGCCGTTAAAAGCAAGGCGTGCCGTGATGCTTGCCTGCTTTCCCGCAGAGCGCACATACAACCTCATTTTGTGATAGGCCTAACGGGTGGTTTCCAACCGTTTTGGGTGTAAGAGACGAACACACCGGCAAGGCGGTATTTCGGTCCGTTTGTCCGCCTTCCGAACGCACTGAATAGAGCAAAAAAGGGGCAGTGGTAATACTATAATTCTTGTTGCATTGACGGCCGCAACAAAAGACGGGCTTGTGACGTCCAGCGTCTCTTAGATTGGATATTGGCGGGTGGCGGAAGGAATCGGGGATATGGTGTAGCGGTGGCCGAGCATTCACCCGCCAGGCCGCCCGACAGCGTGCTACGTCTCTTCCCGCTCCACGTTTGTTCGTTTGTAGATTGGGTGTGGGCGAGTGGGCGTGTTCTGTTCACCCCATGGTTGTTCGCTCGATCCACATCCGTGGATGCTGCGCGCGTGTTCCCCCGTCTGTCTCATCGGGTGGCGTGGCGCCAGCGTCTCCGCCGTAAGGCGCCATTTTTGGGGTCAACCTACATGCGTGGTATGGTGGTGTATGGACGGTGAAAATGTGGCACAACGTTTCTTGTAACGGCGAAGTCTGGTGTGTCATATCCGGTCATATCCAATACAGGCGCGACGGAAGGAAAATTAAGATAGATCTGCCGAGCAAATAAAGGTGGGTCGGGCAACATTCACGCACAGAATTCCGTAAATAACGTGGGTAGTGATTTAAAAAAAAAAAGAAAAGAAAAAGACCTTCTTGAGGGAGGACATTGACAAAGTTACTGTTTATAAAGTTGCAGCAAATTGAATTAAGAATGCTTCATTTTCGACGTCTCATGTCAAGGAAAAAAACATGACTATGACTGATGCTGCCACTTGGGCGTCTCGTCGGTTGCTCCCACGCGTCGCGTGAATACGGACTACTATATTATATTAACTGAACAAAAAACGGTTTCACCGTTTAGAAAAAAAATTTGAGCTCGTATCCCCATACTCACAGCTGTGAAAGTATACGAATAAAAACGGATTAGAGTTCACTCGACCGCAACGAACTATAATTTGAATTCCAATTCCAGGGAACAATAACTGTTTTTGCTCAGTGGTTATGTCAGAAAGTGAACATAGTTTGTGTTTGAAATGTTTAATGTTTGCGTGCGTGTGTATGTTTGTGTGCACTTAATTTTGGTGTTGTACGGGCTTTTTTTTTTTAATATTTGTCTGTGTTTGTTGTTTTATATTTTAAATATGTTTCCTGTGAGTGGCTATATGTGTATTTTGTGTGCATTTATAATTTGTGAAACAAGCACACTCCTAATTAAGGCGGTTTTTTATTGCCTGTCTTTGTATATTATTTTTCATCCTTTGTAGGCGTTTTGCTGTTTACGGCGTCTGTTTGTACATGTTTCAGATTTTCGTTTTGTTTCATGTGCGCGTGTATGTTGCATTTTTTGTCCGTATTTTATTTGTGTGAAGTATCCAACCGTTTTGTTTGTTTAATTAGTGATGTTTATGAATACGTGTACATGGAGACTGGCACGTCACAATCCTAGTTCCCTGGAATTGGAGTACAAATTATAATTCGTTGCGTTCGAGTGAACTCTTATCCGTTTTTATCCGTGTACCTTCACAGCTGTGAGTATGGGGATACGAGCTCTAATGCTTTTTTCTAAACGGCTAAGCCGTTTTTTGTTCATTTAATTTGTTGGCTTTTTTTCGCTTCCATTTTATTGTAATTGCTACGGTCTGGTCTATCATGTGTACGGTATGTCCACTGTATACCCAATTTTGTTTGCGAAAAAACGAAACATTAGAAATGCGTATTTCTGTTCAGGTTCTGCCCACTTTATCTCACGTTTGTTTTTTGATGGCAACACACTAGGGTGTGTCTAGAGTTAGCATGTATCAGCTGATGGGTAGTTGATTCTGCATTGTTGCAAGCAGATGCAGTATTACGGCAAACAATCGCGGAGACAATTCAACTACTTTCCAGAAGCCTGCATTGAAGAAGTAAATAAATCATTCAGTCATGTCGGTCGTCCAATTTTGAAGCCTTAAGGCCTCAAAATTGTATGGTGCAAATTACAGACTTTGCACCATACAGTTTAAAACCGAAAGATTAAAGCGAAAACCAAGACCATTTCATTTTGGTTCTCGACAACGATTGAATATATTTAATGGAGCCACCTTGAAGCTACCACGACAATGTCGCTTTCCCCGTGCCCGAGCATCGTTGCATCTTGTTCGAGTGAGCTACAATCCGATCTTGTGCGCCCCGCCTATTGTTGCCCCATTGTTACATGTTGCAGCATTGCATTCTGGGGCCTCTCCGCCGCCTGTCCAGTTTTTTAAAATTCTCGTGCGCAAACGAACTTTAAAGTGTGCGCGGCCTATCTTGAGTTCGCCGCAGAACGAACACAGATAATCGATTGTACGATTTTGGTAGCAGAGTGCCTTGTTGATATCCAAAATGATTACAAGAACAATGGCGGCCGTCGATTAAAGCCGCTCGCTCCAGGAAGACGTAGCCGCTCATAAAATCCTTCCAGGAGTCAAGATACGCCGCGAGCACAATAATAAGCACTGCCTGTCGGCTGTGGTAATAATAAAAGGGGTGAAACCAGCCGAAAGTCATATTGTAGAACAATCCATTTTTTTATTTTTATAATTACTATTTTAATCACTGAAACTCTCACTGAACGTCTTTATTGTTAACATGTCTCACGTTCTAAGTCACTATTTCTACCACTAGCTGTGCAGAGCGATATGAGATGGCTTTCAGTTTTGGCTATCCCAATCAACTTCCGGTAATGTCCGGGCTTTTACCTCGATGTTAAACCGCTTCTCAGGTCACTCTGGACAACGTACGAATACAAATAATGTCTTCGAACTTGTGACAAGTTATGAATAAAAATGTGCAGCGCGAGTTCCATTGATGATAATAACGCGCAAGGCGTAAACTTTAATAACGCTCAATTATTCTGTGATAAGGCTTCTGGCTTGTTCCACTCCTTTCAATATTTGTGTAGACTCTGTATCCATGCGACGCGCCCCTGTGGATGCAGTCGCCCCGCAGCCGTCGGCCCTGCAGAGAAATAGGGTAACTACAAAACCCGTAGTTCTGGTTATCTCCGTTTTTACCTTCCGTTATTTCGGACTTAATTGCTGCTGTCTTGAATCGATAGTCAGACCTAGTTGGCATTATAATCTGGGGTTGAGGAGTGGGAGGGGGTTGGTGTTATATGTGAAATAAACAATTATACTTGAAAACCGTATTTTGGCACGTAAAAGTATAAAACGTCTTTAGTTCACAAAAAATAAACTTTTATATGTTTCTTCGAAATTTCTTTCTATAACGTAGTGCATTGTGTTTTAAAAACGTCTTTAGTATGGCTGCATAATATGGCGAGACAAACACATACGGCGTTCTTGTCTTGCCGTGTACGCAGCCTCTACTGTTTATATGATGAGACATGGACCTACGGCTCCCACGTCTCGCCATATATGCTGACACTACTGTTTATATATGACGCGGCATGAACCTAAGGCATTCATATCTCGCCATACACAACTCACCACTACCGTATACGTCCACTAATATTTGTATTACAAAACATGAACCTATGGCGTTGGTGTCTCGCCATATACGCGGCCATAACTGTATATGTCCACTACTATTTATATGACAAAACATGGACCTACGGCGTTCACGTCTTCTTCACGTCTTATATGCAGCCCCACAACCGTATGTTCACTACGGTACTGTTTTATGTGACGAAGCATGAACCTAAGGAGTTCATGTCTCGCCATATACGCCCACTACTGTATGTCCACTAGTCTACTTCCTCTAGTATTTTTCCGCTAAGTTTTGCGGTGGTGCTTGTGGTGCTTTTTTCTCATGTTATACAGTACTTGCTACTGTTATTATAGGTCAGGTTATGTGAGTTGACGCGAATTTCACCGGGCAAGGGAACGAGTTTCATCGGTGGCGTGAGTTTCATAGCGATGCAACCAAGTTGCGACGAAGCGGTAACTAACGTGATCATACTATTGGCTAATAGCGTCTACCAACACTATGTCACACCACGCGACATATAGGTACCTCAGATGTCGGACACCCGCAGCCACTAAGTTTTAACATAGTTAGTGTATGGAAGAGACAATCGCTTATTGTGATTTTGTGAGGGATTTTGTGATTTCGTGAGAGATCTTTTGGTCAGGTCACGTTTGATTGTTTTTCATCTAGCACTCGATGTTAAGATGACATCAGGTGTTGCTTGGAAAGTGGATTTCTTGGCAACTTTTTGGATTTGCACTTACCTTTCATTCAAGTGACGTGACCCGGATTCGAACTGGCGAATATCTCCAGATCACTGTCATACCGTCCTTGCCAACATGGCCACTTGTCCACTGCCATAAAGATAACTTACTGAACTCGTTATTAAGGTCACAATTGCAACCGGACGCCCTTCGACCGAATGTGCATGTTTTTCATTTATAACGTAGTTAGTGTTGAAATAGAATAGACCTTTAACGAATGAATCTTTAGTGCGTGAATCTTCCCCAAGTCAACCGCGTGAATTGTCCCCGTAAATACTGCACGCGAAGGACAATATACAATACCACCCAATGGGCTGATAATTTCTTATCTAATTTCTAACACAATGCAATCTATTTAGCTTATTTAATAAACTAAAATCCATTTTTTATTCTAACACGAAACGCAACCCGTGTTCAAAATACTACAACAGTGGTAGAAAGTGTAACAGCAATTTTTAAACGCCATCACAAAGTGCGAGACAAATATAAAAAGCTAATTTTTCTGCTTAAAACGTTTATGCACTTTTCGAGAACGTGAAATTCTCGCATAATTTTGTAAAAAAAAATTGAATTAGTGAGTGGTTTTGTTAGAAAGTGTCATTCGCATATAATATTTCCGGGGGATAATATTTCTTGCGTTGTTGACTTAAGGAAGGATCACACACTAAAGATTCATTCGAAATAGGTTTATTGACGGGATGAGCATGATTTTCGCTGATGGCTTATATTTCATTTTCATTACTGCGATTGTGGCTATTTATTATCCTTCGTTGAGCCTTATGAGTGTGTATTGATTTGTTTTCCTCTCCACTGCCTGTGATCGAGTACATTCGGTCGAATGGAGTCTTGGTCACATTTGTGACTTTAATAACAGATTCAGTGAGTTATCTTTATGCCAGTGGACAAGTGGTCATATTGGTAAAGGCGGTACGGGCAGTGATATGGAGATGGACCGATTCGTTGGTTCGAATCTGGGTCACGTCCGTTCAATGAAACGAAATGCATAAAGGTGGCTTACTGTACTACGTTATTCTAGTTTATGGTTTTCGCTCATGACTTATTTCCCATTTTTCTTTATATTATTTACAGCGGTTTACGTTTATTTGAGTTGAAACTAAGTCCCAACGCGAGCTTTGTGAAGGGTCCTCAACAAACCTCAATAAGAACGAGCAGACACAGCCCAGTGGTTAGCGTCGTCGACTTCAAACCAAGAGAACGCCGGTTCGGATCCGAGTACTGATCCAAGTAACATATTGTGTGCGCAGCGTATCTTGAGTCCTGTAGGTATTTTATGAGCGGCTACGTCTTCCAGGAGGGAGCGGCTTTAATCGACGGCCGCCATTGTTTTTGTAACCATCTAGGATATCAACAAGGCACTCTGCTACCGAAAATATACAATCGATTATCTGTGTTCGTTTTGGGGCGAACTCAATATAGGCCGCGGACACAATAGTATTGCTTAAAAAAACCGCCTGAATGTCGGTTAACGGTTAATGGGAGGGTCAATCTCAATGATCCCGGGTGAACGTTGAGATCGGTATCCCATACTGTCCAACGGAACGACGCCGGTAACCACCTACCACCAAGACGACTGCTCGCGGTAGTCTGTAGGCTACCGATAGCGTTTGGCCTTATTGAATCTGCTTTATAATGTTTGCAGTGTTTGTCGGTGTGTTCGATGTGCAGACAAAACTGAGCTTAATAAGAAACGTTTAAATGGAAGATTAATAAACCTTTGGTTCAGTTAGAAGATTGCTCTTCCAAATTATTCAAAATCATCTCAAGTTTCTTTTGAGGGTGGCTGGGAGATGGGATTCTCCGGAACAAGGGGTATTGATCAATAGGGTGTTTCAGGTTATGAGTGGCGTCCCCAAACTTAATTTTTACACTTTATTTTGGCTGCAGCTCAGCTCAGTTGCTGGTCTGGCTAAAAAAAATAGAAAGAGGACGACGGCAAAGTCCCTACCCCACCTGTCGATCAAGATAGCGTGAGAGACTAACGGTTCGAATCCCGGGATTTCTCTTTACCTAAGTAACATTCTTGCTGTTTTTCCATAGGTTGTTGAACACTTGAGATTTTTCTATCTATTATAAATGTATACTACTCATACCGTCCTACTTTTTGTATGGCGTATATAACCAACAACAAGATCATTTCAGCTGGTTCGTAATAGCGTAGGCAGTGTGGGCAGGGGCAGAGAGGTTACCGTGACTGTATCATTTGATATGACGGAGGTCCCGGGTTCCACCATGGCCTCAGCCCACTCCTATGAAATCGGGAAGAGAAAGCCATACAACTGTGTATGCGCGCATGTCGATTGTGGCAGGTTATCCTAGGATTTCCTAGCAAACTTGTCCTTCTCCGTGCCAACATAACATTCACAGCAGGATGGAAAGCCAAATAGGCTCGAAAAGGGTTAAACAAATACTGATGCAAACCTATTTACGTTGCCTTTTGGATTTAAATGTCAGACAGCCTGAGCGGGAAATTGAACCCACGATCTCTGAAACCAAAGGCGAAGTCTTACCACTGGCACAGCGGTTGGACTTATGCCTTAGGTTTCAAAGGTCGTGGGCTCAATTCTCCGCTCAGGCAGTCAGTCTGACAGGTAAGTCCAAAAGGTAACGTAAATAGGTTTCATCAGTATTTATTTAACCAAGATAACATTAGCAGTTGAACAAGGACGTTATGGGCTCAAGACTTCTATAAATGATTTAGCGAGTCACTTTAGTTTGCATTGGAGGGCCAGGATGTCGCCGATGTCATATGCTCTGGCGAAAATGATTTCGCAGCCGGTAATTGCCAAACTGAATCCTTCTTGCCAGCCTTCTGTTTCGTGTCTTCATTTGACAATATGAGTGTCTAAAAAAGTTTAATGGTAGAGTGATCGAAGTATATGGTTAATCCAGCACTCTGATTGGTTGCAGAAAAGAACGGGTTGTAGCGTGCACGTGCCTTTAATCATCGTGCTTCTTGCCAATTAATTTCTTTCTACCAGTTATGGCCATTTATTAAATTGAAGTATACGTTAAAAACCGGTCAAGTGGAAAATCCAATTTACTGTTGCCATGGTAGCCGGTCCTCTCTCCTTCCCTCCCTTTCTCACGCCAGGCCAGTTTTGTCGTAAATCTTTTCGGAGATAACCCGCGGCTTATCTGGAAGATAGCGGCTACAGGCATTGCTTCATCCGATCCTTCGTTTAGTAGCAAGTGCCGCAGGAATAACCTTGAAAGATAACCCTACCGCTCAACCAATTCCTGACATCTCGTTTCAGCTAAGAAAAATAAGTGTGTGTACACTGAACTCAATTCATCTTTATTCAAAGGAATGTCTCTTATTAGGTAACAATTACAAAATTGTTTATTTATTATTAATTTCTGGTTCAGAGCACTCTTTAGGGCACATCTTAGGCTAATCCCCTGAATAAAAGGCCGTGTCAACCGTAAAATACTGCTGGCCGACAACCGATTTTGGGGGGAAGTTGAAACTCCCCTTCCCCCTACCCCACATGAGGGAGGGCGAGTAATTTCTATTTTGTGGTGAAGCCTAACGACGTTAACGAGGGGAGGTGAATGCTATGCACCTTCGTGCGCTCGGTTAGGTTTCATCTCAAAGTAGAGACTACATGATTGTCCTCTCTAATGTGGGTCCAAAATTCGACTCTGTCTTTCGTTCGTAGGCCGGCAGTAGTCTTTGTTGACAGACTCTGGAAGCGTTGTCACCTTTACAAGTCTTCTTCTTTGCTTCAAGAGATGGAGCCACATGCTCCCGTATTGGTCCCTGTATATGTAACTGATTTAGTCGATGTTTCTGGCTCTGCTCTGACGGCTTTGAATACAGGAGGCCTTGGCTAAGGGCACATTTATCTAGCAACGCATTGTCGCACTAGAAGGCCTATAGCTTTAGCTTTTCGGACATTCCTAGGTTCTTTTACATGCCTCAATCGACATGAGCACGAGACATCACTGGGTCCTTCTCTTCCCGAAAATGCCGGGAGTGTCTCAAACTGGACTCGAACTCGGGACCTCTGGCACATGAGACGGTCATGCTAACCACCAGGCCACCTTGTCCCCAGTAGACCTATAGCAGTGAGATGACCAAAGTGTCATTGTCGTGGTCATTGGATAGCTATATACGACATCGTTTACATTAAATGCGTGCAGTCGTATCAATCCGTAACAATAAGACAACGATTACCTGAAGAAAATATTTTCCCAGGTATTTCTGAACGCTCGTTATTGACTGTTTTCGTGACGAGACGGCAAAGCCAAACTGAACTGCATGTTGAAATTTAGGTTATTTACAGCTTCTAGCTGTGGGATTACGTTATGAGATCGTCGTTGAAATCAAAACGGCACAAACTGCTCTACCGCGCGCTAAAGAATCTTGAAGTGATCTGTCTGACCTGCCCATGTTGATTATTAAAAAAAGAATCAAGAAGTCGAACATTAAAATGGTGATATTTCGGGGCCAAATCTGTTTTGTTATCAAGGAAACCAATTTTCAAATAGTTGAAAACAGCCGTTTTTAACAAGGGCAAGGGTTAAAAAAGCAGAAGAAGCGGCCATAGCATGACAGGTTTGAAACGCAGGCGTGTTGGAAATGGGACCAAAATCATTCAAACGTGTGAGAAGAACATTCAAACTTTGAGACTGCCTTGCTATGAATATATTTAAGAAAACACAATAATAGAATATAGTCCCACTTCAAAACATACTTACTTTATTTATTTATATGTATTTATTGGCCGAGCAGGCGAAGCGAACGAGGTCCAATACTCGACTGAATTTGGATTTGTGTATCTGTCTGACTATCTGTCTGGCCGTGTGTTTGTCTGACGATAACTTTTGCATTTTGTTGTGAGTTGACTAAAATTTCATGATAAAGGAGATTCGGTGCATGAGATTCAAGAGTTCGAAAATGAAATTCCTATCTCAAATACTTTTGGAGATATTCAAGTTTCCCGTTGGATGGGCAAGCCGATTTTTAGTACCAGCGGTAAGTAAACCCCATCTATAAGGCTAGTGGCCCAGAGCACTACATGGACATGGTTGGATTCGTTCGCTCGGATGTGAAATAATTGTGGCCGCTTCCAGACAGCATTACCTCGCAATACAAAATATCACAAGGCAGGTGTTAAAGAAAATAACTGCATCCTGCAGTTTCATTTCTCTACATTTTCATGGTTGAAAAGTTATCATCAGATTTTGTTGAAAAACTAGTGACATCAATAAATTCATTTGGCAGCCCATAATAATTTACGATGTTAAGTGGGAAGAAAGATCCGGCAAAAATTTTTTTTGCATTGTTGAAATGATCAAAACTTGCATGACTTGACGGGCCTTAGGGCTTCGTCGGGCAGATGACCGGGTGCGGTTAACGCTCGCTAAAACCCTTTGAACCCTTTAAATTTGCATGTTTAAATCAGCTTACGAAGCAACAATAACCTGCATCATATCAACTTTCCCCTTCTACTCGGTAAAGTTCTCTATTCCTTTCATTGATTCTTGGCTTCCCTGCGTAACATTCTGCGTGCAACATTTGAATGCTTCGTTATTATAGTTCAGCTAGCGGAGTCGCGCGCGGCGCCCCCCTCTTTCCCGGGTGGTCCCCCCCCCCCCCCCCCCATTTAATTAGCCGTTCGATTAATTAGATGGCATCGTATGTTCGTGCTACTGGCCGTTGCGTTCTGGGCGCAGCTATTATCTCAACGGGCCTTGGCTGCTACTCTTATAATTTGCCGTTCCGTCGGTAGATGGCAGAGATGGCATCGTATGTCCTGCTTGCTGCTGCGATGCAGATGGCTGCGTTGCGGATCTTGTGTAATTATATATATAGATGTAGCAGCAGTTTACGCCAGAGTGGTGGCCTAAACGCAAAGGAGTGTAGTACCTTTAAGTTGGAAGTGGGGTAGATTCCACGAGCCGTGTTGCCCTACCCAAGAAATAACTCGACGTACCTCGCTGCAATGTCTACAGATCATTAATCGAATGTCGGTTAATCAATTTTTTCCCCTGTACTCTTGGTGGAGCATTCCCTCTTCCCCCTCCCTCGGTCCACGACTCCTTCCTGAACCGGTGGATGCATACGGACCAAAACGGTCCGGATCCTTTGCACAGAGCAAAAAGCAATCTAAACTTCGCTTCTTGCTATGATTTCTGTTTGCGAATACTAATTAATTCCGTCTGTATTTTTCTATGAGAAACGTGGGCATCCGGTTTGAAGCTGAGTACTACCGAGCAAAAGTCCCTTTGCACGAATTGCGGACCTAAACCACGCGGATAATGAGTTGGCTACGAAGACCTGCTTCCTGTCAGCATAATTGTATCGAAAGTGGAGAAACATTACAGCATATGTTATTCTTACGGATGACTAAGAGAAAGAAAAAATAATTAAAATCGTCTAATACCAGTTTCACACGTAATACATTAATCGTGCCGTGGCTCACCAAACCGTGCTGAAGGATTTCACACGTAATAAATTTAGCGTATCGTCCCGAACTGGGTCCGCCAGCTTGGCCACGGTTCAAAACGTGACCAGCACTGTTTGGTACTCACGGCTTAGCACGGTTCACTGTATTTATTACGTATGAAATTCAATGGGTGCCGTATCGTGACACGAAATGTAATCAGGAATTCCGGTTGGGAAGGGTTGGGGGGGGGGGGGGGTAGTGTTTGAGTGGGAGGAGGAGAAGGAAAGGGGGAAATGATTATTACAAGGTATTCCTGGAATTAGGAGCCCGCCCGAAAAAGGTGGCCGACCAAGTGTTGCATCTATTACGTGTGAAATAAAAAAAAAAATGTATGGCACGGTGCCTTGCTCAAGGTTGCTACTGCATGGTAGTACGGTTTGGCCACAGCACGATTTGAATTATTACGTGTGAAATCGGTATAAGAAAGCCCCTCAGGTTTCTGCTCAACATAATCCTTCTTGGTACAACAAAGTAAAGCTTAGAACTTTCCTTACGTTTATGAAGACCGGATCTGCCGCAAAACAAAACTTGTTAAGGACTCCCGCCGAGATTCTCGGCCGCTTGAAGTCTTGATATCAAACGCCAAGCTCTTTCGCTAAGTTAATCCCACCAAGTAATAGTTCAAAGGTTAACTGAAATGTATGAAAGTTGCTTACTGCGCATTTTTCAATTATTTCATTTACCATTTGAAGTGTTAGTCGGTGGGATTAACTTGACAAAAGAGCTTGGCATTTGATATCACGACTTTAAACGTATGCAAAGCTTGGCGGGAATCCTTAACAATTTTTTTGGGGTAGATATCACATCTTTTGGGCCAAATTGATAAAATCCATTTTTTCCTTAATAATTATCAGATGGAAAAACCAATCCAGTTTTTTGTTGCCATTCTTAAGTTTTTTTTAGACATATCACTGTTATACTTTGACAATTCTTTGATCAGCTGCACAACGTTGCTTAAAAAAAAACGGTGAAAACTTGCGTATTTGCCCGAAGTTTTAACTTTAAACATTTTGCAATTGAAAGTTTTGAAGCTTATAAAAAAGTGCCAGACAGTCTTACTAAAGCACGATTGCTTAGCACAAACGAGGATAAAAACCTAGAGGGCAATATTTTGATTCAATTTGTCAACTCTGGCTTCTTTTTGGCTTCAAGTCATACATGAAGTGAAAATAAAAGTTAAAAAAATTAAAAACCATCAAGCACCAATAATTACGTTTTCTGGTTTAAAATTTTCATGTGTTTGTTTGTATAAAGCTAAAAAGTCAAATGAGGCCTGAAAGAAGTAAACTGAAAAAAAGTCCAGTAATTGCCTCAAAATTGTGCCAGCTTCGTTTTTATTCTTGTTCTGCCATTGTGAAAACCATTTAACCCCTTACCTGCCTTATTGATTCCATATCTCCACAAAAGTAGGGCTAACTTGGACGGAACTCGAACTAACAACTTGAAGGAGCTCTTTAACTTCAGGCACACGCCTCAACCATCTCACCCAGCCATGGCCGTCTCTAGAGTCGGCTTGTTAAGAGAACCTAGTATTGTTGTCGTTTCTCCATTGTTGCCCATCCCGTGCATAATCTGGACTTTGGTCTTGTCTATGACGAGGTGGCCTCGTCTGTGGCAGGTAAAGGGTTAATAACCCCCAAGTTTAAAAGTAGTTTTGAACTGTATTGATACTATCGCGGCTCTTGTTTCCAGTTTTAATTCCGGGTTTGACGGCCCCTTACTGACGTCTTTCTTGGGGGTGATTGATACTATTGTTAAATGAATCCCGGAAAAAATATCCCAGGAAAAAATATCCCGGAAAATATATCCACAGAAAAATATCCCCGGAAAAAAATCCCCAGGAAAAAAACTTCCCTTTTAGTATACTGTAACGACTGCTTTCTTGCGAAAGTTTGCTTTGTTTTTCAATCACGAACTTTCCGCTCGTCACTGTACTGATAATATATATCATTTTTTCAAGATCTTCAAGTACTTTTCCAGGCATGGAATTTCCAGCACATTTCTGAGTTTTAAAGGGAACCCTGAACTCGCACGAACCCTGAATTCTTGCAGAGCTGTGCTATCCATACAATGACGATTGGTTTTATACATTTTCCAGCGACGTCGTTTAGCCAATAGAATGCAAATAAACCGGATTAGAGTTCACTTGGAAGAAACGAACTATAATTTGAACTTCAATTCCAGGGAACAAGGATTGTTTTTATTCCTTAGTAATATCAGAAAGTAAACGCAGTTTGTGTTTAATTGGAACATGTCATTGTGTGTGTGTGTGTGTGGATGTGTTTAATTTGTGTATTAGAAGGGGTTTTGTTATTTGGGGATTTGTTTTGTTTTGGTTTGACCCCTTGAATTGGAGTTCAAAATTATAGTTCGTTTCGTTCAAGTGAACTCTAATCCGTTTTCATTTGTGTGCTTTCACAGCAGTGAGTTTCATAAGGAAACAAGCTCTTTTTTTAAATGGCGAAGCCTTTTTTGGTCAGTTAATAATTTGTTGGCTTTTTTCGCTTCCTTTTTATTGTCATTGGTACGGCCTGGTTTATCCTGTGTATGTCCCTTGTTCGCACAATTTTTTTCGTAAAAAAAAGGAGCATTACAATTGCATATTTATGTCCATGCTCCCTCCATGCGTTGACCCATGTCTAAACTTGATGGAATAACACTAGCGTGTGTCTAAATTTAGCGTACGTCGTTTCGTGCGGATTCCACGTTTTTGGTGGGTACTTAAAAGTGAACAGTGTTTTTTCTTGGGGACATTTTTTCCGGGGATATGTTTTCCGAGGGGTATTTTTTCCTGGGATATTTTTTCCGATTACCTATTAAATGACCAGATCAGACAACCTTACCGAGACATTCTGCCGTTACAGATCCGATATCTAACCGATCTCAGATACCGTTTGGTTAGCTACCACTAGTATTTATAGAAAATACCATATCAGATAAAGACTTCACTTTAAAAGTGCCTTTCACGTAAAACATAATTTGGCTGCTTTTTTTGTTTTTTTGGTACATGGTAGTCGTATTGTAGACTAATTTTAGTTAAGATTATTAATTGCAAATTATAGCCTATAGATCTACAATAATAGGCTAACCAGTATAGATGCTGTTCGAATTTTCTTTAAAATGCTGCAAACTGAATAACCTTTTCTTATCTGGTTCCAACGTTTGTAAAATTCGGGCTTTGTAGCTCTTTAGCTTACGTGTTGCGCTAGATCAAAAACGCAGAATCGGTACGCATATTTGCTGCCGATTTCTGTCCGATACCGACAATATCGTCAATATCGATCATTCTCCACTTCTCTCTGCTTCTTAAATATATGTTATGTTTCAAATTGAGCCGGTTCCATTTCACCAGCAATTATTTGATTTAGATGAAAATAAGACGAGAAGTAATTAATTAAAACAAAAAATTATTTTTATTGTAGGTAATTTGGTCTTTCTTTCTTTCATTTTGCCATTAAGCAATTAAAGAAATGATGAAGTTTGTTGAGTCCTGTTTCTTGGTAACGTAATTATGGGGAACAGTTGAAGGAATACTTACGGAGAAACAGACAACAGCTTACCAGGAATTTCGTTTCCTATCGAAGCTAGGAGGTGCAAGTCATAGATGGAGGACTTCATTTCTGGCAATCTTGTGGCTTTTTAGGCTTTTTTTTTACTCATTAAAAAATGTCCAAGGCCACACTGGGAAGGCAAAGAAGGCACTTCAGCATAGTTGGCATGTTTTAACACAGATTGTGCTCGCATTAAGCAGTAGCAGCAATGACAGAGAATTATTACAGAGAACTATGTCAAAGTGGCGTTCTACCTGGAACACCGGGCAAATTCAGGGAATTTATCAAGTCTGGGAAATTCAGGGGAAAATGAGGGAATGTGATAAATATACACAGAAAGCCAGGGAATTTCAACATTTTCCGGAAAGTCTTTTTATCTTCAAAGAAAAGCTAATTCGAATTTCACTTTTTACTTGTAAAACTTTCCCTTTATTTCAGTAAAAATCCACATCCTTTTTGTTTCATTTACGATAAAGCTAAAATTCCTTAGACCTCCATGGGACGTTACGTGTAACGTGCGTTACTAGTTTTGTTCATATTATGGCTTCCTACTGTTTACAAATACCAGTTATGGCAATACAATTTTTGATTTAGCAAAACAATGATATGCAGTTGTATCGATTTTAGTGAAATGTGAAAAAAATGTTCAGTCCTCTACGCCTTCCTTCGACCGAAAAAAAAATCAGGGAAAAATGTCAGTATTGTTCTGGAAAACCAGGAAAAATCAGAAAATTTCATATGAAGTTTTTTTCTACATGACTGACCCTATGTTCGTGATCTGCATTTTGTTTCCATCTTTTCTTGCAATAAAAGACATCAGTTTCTTGCAGTCCCGAATGCTCTCTTAATGAGCCGTGTCTTTGCAGCAAAAATAGATTCGTACAATTGAATACGAAAACTAAGTGTGTAACACTTTAGATGTTATTATCTTCTGTTGGATGGCAAACAATGGTTATAAAAATAATTTTGCACTTATACGCCCCTTTAGGACCACGTGCTTCTAGTTGTAACCCCATTTTAGAAAAAGGCATTACACCATACGACTCTTTACCTATGTACCAAAAGAGAGATTTACTAGCTTTCCCCAGCGAGCTATATAGGTGTCTTTATATGCTATCAGAATTAACATGAGACCCGTATGACTAGCTAGCTTGGTAGTTAGCCAGTAATAGAAAATCAACAACTTTGAGGGTACTTTTTCTCCGTATGGGGACTCGTTCCCAAACTTAAATGTTCAGATTTTCTTCTCCAAAACTATGACACAATACCTCCAACGTAGAACAAACACAGTCCAACAATTAAATTTTCAGAGAACTTCAATCTGCTTCTTCAGAATAACGCCAAAACCACGAAAGAGTTTGTTTACATCACAGAGTCTTCAGTCGAATCCAAATTTGAGCGAGCGCGAGCGTTCAAATTTGGATTCGACTGAAGACGCTGTGATGTAAACAAACTTTTTCGTGGTTTTGGCGTTATTCTGAAGAAGCAGATTGGAGTTCTCTGAAAATTTAATTGTTGAACTGTGTTTGTTCTACGTTGGTGGTATTGTGTCATTGTTTTGGAGATGTCTTTAAAATACCACTGTATCAACCGGTTACCGGTGTTTTCAGATTTTCTTCGTTATTGGACCCTACGCACCCAATTCCAACGATTTGCAAAGATTTTTACTGCATGGGGAATTTTCCCAAGTAGGCTAAAATCAGCTAAACTCTTGTTACAATTATATGATATATTGATTGTGTCAGTGAGCCGCAAAAACAATGTAAGAACAATGATCTAACAAGAACAATGTAAGCCTAACTGGGGACGATACTAGGTATGTGTCGTGGTACTGTTTAATAGAACTAAAACAAAACCAACAAGGGTGATAGAATCCACCAAGTTTCACCCAATCAAAGTAGTGATATCAAAGCCAAAATGGCTGCAACCAAGTTGCAACATTAGTTGCCAAGCTAACCCCACCTAGTATTAGATCAAAGGTTAAATAAAAAACCTGACCATTGCTACTATCGGTAGCAATGGTCAAGTTTTTGATTTAATGTGTGACTTAATAGTCGGTGGGATTAGCTTGGCGACTAATGTAGCAACTTGGTGGCAGCCATTTTGGCTCTGATATCACTACTTTGATTGGCTGAAACTTGGCGGGTTCTTTCACCCTTGTGGGTTTTGTTTTAGATATAATTTTTTTGTAGTTTTTTTCCGTGGCGTCTGATTTTAGCCACTGCCTAGTTGTCTACTGTCTGGCCAAGTTTGGTCGAAAATATTGAATACGAACGGAGATATTAACTTTTTTTTTTGGGTTTGGCTGCAGGAAAGACTCAATCATATAAATTAAAGCGTTTGCTGATTTGAGTAATTAATTTAATTCAGATCCTTGGCATATGCCGTACGCCCTGTCAATGAAAATAAAACAAAATTACAACCCATATGGTCCAGTCTCAGAAACACAACACCACTATGACTGGCGTCATCTACAGTACACCTGCACTGGATAACACAAAATAGTCACCACAAAATATCCACACTCATCAACCATCATCAACCATAAGTAGCGCGGGCTACGGATTTATTAAAAGCTTAGTGGCCCGAAGCCATGCGCCCTACTACAAACATGTAGCACGTCCATTTTATCGACAATGATGTGTTGCCTATTATTTCTGGCAGTCCGTTTGCATTGTTACCCGTTAACACTAATAACGAGTAATGCTTATTTTGTTCACCGGTGGCGTTTTTCCAACATATGGAGAAATAGCATTACAAATGATTGCATTCTTTTTAATGCCTCCCCAAACGTCAAACCGTAAAAGGCACGTATTAGTGTTAAAAGAGTGTTGAATACCAAATTTCATTCGTATCTGTCGCATAAATTATTTTATATGAGCGGAATTAGTAGTCAGTAGTCAGTAGTCAGTAGCCTGTAGCCAGTAGTCAGTAGTCAGTATCTAGACACGCCGCCAAGTAACAGAAGATAATCTTATTGTAGACATCCGATTGTTAAAAATTGATTGTTAATGATAAAGAGGCGGCCTCACTAGAAGACATGTGCCTGTTGACTGTAAGCAACTAAAAGAATATTTTGGCATGTTGAGGATAAATCCCAATGCGACAGAAATCTATCAAATTGTGGTAAATGTAAGGAGAAGGTGCAGGGACAAAGAAAAATGAAAGTTAAAGGCTGAGTGTCCACCATTCATAGAGAGAAGGATGCGTCAATAACGTTGTTTTTAAGTTAATGACGAGTAACTAGGTAACGCTGGAACGCATATGTTAAATCCCATAGACTCATTGCTTATGGCTAGCGCAAAATGGAGGAGGCCTACGTAGCTGAACTTTTGCACACGGATGCATGGTGATCTGAGCATGGTCCTTTTGTTGGTTTGAGGGTTGTAAGTGTTAGGACAAATGTGTGGGAGGGTTTTTTAATTCGCCGCCAGCATATTTAAATTCGTTTCTTTTCCAAGTTGCAACCAAAGATTTCAATCAACAATGGCTTGAAAAATCAACACTAGTCCCTAGATTTATTGTAAAAGCCTAGACGAATCAAAAACAGAACTGTAACGAAGGACAAGATAAGGAAACATTTTCGTTGCTGTGGTTGCGTACGAATAAAGGGATGCACGTTAGATGATGGTTACGCAACAATACGAGCAGCCACGAGCTAACGGGTTTTTGTTAATAACCCAAAAATAAAATGCTTCGCGTTCTGCTGTTTTAGTAACAGCGACCTTTAGGGGTTTCTGCATGACTAATGTGAACGAAACCTTGAAAAATTAAAGGGATGGTGCAGGGATAAACAAAACAACTGAAGGGGATGCGCTGATTGAGTGAGTGAAGCGAACGAAATTAGCGATCGTAAGCCAGTGTCTGCAAAAATGGGATTGAAGCAACTTAGGGCTCGTTTATGCAGCAACTCGCCTTTGCATTCTCGCAGCTAGAACTCAATCGCTATGGCAAAGGTGACATTGCCATGGTAACAACGCTAAATGGATTAGCTAAATCCGACATCGTTTGAGTAAATACTTGCAGTCTTATAATCCGTGCCAATAATATAAAGCATTCCTCATGACGAAACAATTTTCCCAAACGCTTCTGAACTCACGTTATTTGCTGTTTTCGTTGCGAGGCGGCAGACATAAAACCGCCGCCATGTTGGAAATTGAGGTGATTTCTAGCTTCTAGCTGCGAGAATGCAAAAGCGAGTGGTTGCATAAACCCGGCCTTAAGCATGTGAAGCATGGTCATACAATAAACTAAGCCGTGCCAATTTTTTTGTATAAATCTATACATTTTAGCCTATATTTTTGGGCGTGTGGACTGCGAGGGCTGATTTAATACTGAATTTTTATTTTATTTAATTTAACTAAACCTAACTTGTCACCAAAACAAATAATGGCGGGAAACGGGATAATCTGAATGAGTTCTCTCATTTTCTACGTCTCCTGTAAAAAAGTGTGTGCAGTGCCTGAAGTGCGGAACAGACATAATTAGAGCATACGAAAAAAAAGGTACAAAGTATTTTAAATTTAATTACGTTGCGGTTGCTGCAGCAATTCGTGACTCCCGGCTTTTTCTTTGTGCCTCCGTCAAGAATGCGATCCACAGTATAAGAAATCCTGGCATACCATATTCCGATATTTACATTGCATGCATGTTTTACTATGTGCCGACCCCAAAGACCTTTTCTCTCACTCTGGTGTTTCACGGCAACAATCAAGACCATTCCTCTCGGGCTAGCTCTTGCATGGCCGATTCTATTGGATAGTGAGTATATACCATTTACTCGCCCAGCCTCCCTGTCTTGGAAATGATGATGCCCTGCTTGCTCTGCGGTAGGTTTTCCGGACAGACACCGTGCTGGGCATTGGCTGACTTGCACACATGGATCGATACAGAAACCCGCGCCTTTCGAAGGTAAGCTCTTCGATCTTCCTTTGCAACACCCTCCTCCCCCTCGGTCTTTCCTCCCTACTCCATTTTGCAATAATTGCACCTCAATTCAAACCATGAACAAACAACTGAGATGACGACTGGATCGATTTTTCGGACTGCCACTATCAGAGAGATAGAGGGAGAACAGAGAGATATATTGAGGAATAGACAGACAGACAGGCAAGAATGATTTTTGGGTCTTCCGTAATTGGAACCCACAACCTTGTGGCTGAGTAAGCTTATAATCTCAAACCTCGTCGTTGATCTGAACTCTGACGGGTAAAGCACCTCGGGTCCTTGGGTTGGGTTTCACCTCTTGTTCCATTAATGGTGACACAGCACGGCATGTCTTATCTTGTGACAATCACAGATTGGAGGTGGAGAGAGAAACAGAGGGGGGAAACTTAACAGCCAAG
>JAHWFP010170449.1:3027-18731 GCA_023313725.1 Lithobius niger
GAAAATTAACTGTAAATAGCTTAAAATTAGCTGTAAATAACTGAAAACTAGCTTTAAATAGCTGAAATTAGCTGTAAATAGCTGAAAATTAGTTGTAAATAGCTGAAATTAGCTGTAAATTAGTTGTATATAACTGAAAATTAGCTGTAAATAGCTTTAAATTAGCTGTAAATAACTGAAAATTAGCTGTAAATAGCTGAAATTAGCTGTAAATAGCTGAAAATTAGCTGTAAATAACTGAAAATTAGCTGTAAATAGCTTTAAATGATCTGTAAATAATTGAAAATTAGCTGTAAATCGCTAAAATTAGCTGTAAATAGCTGAAAATTAGCTGTAAATAACTGAAAATTAGCTAAGGAAAATTGGAAATTAAGTCAACAGCGAAAATCATACACAAGAAATAACGTAGTTCAGTAAGCCACCTTTATGCTCTTACGTTTCGTCGGAGTGGCATGACCCGGCCACTCCTTTTTGAAAATTAGCTGTAAATAACTGAAAATTAGCTGTAAATAGCTTAAAATTAGCTGTAAATAACTTAAAATTAGCTGTAAATAACTGAAATTAGCTGTAAATAGCTGAAAATTAGCTATAAATAACTGAAAATTAGCTGTGAACAGTTAAGAAAGACAAGAGAGCAGCAATTATGACGAAAAAATTCAATTCATCTGAGTGAGTCAGGGAACTGGTCCCTGGTAATTGGACTGGGCATTCAATTCACGGAATCGCGATGGCGTGTGAATGTTTTCATCATATATTTCTGCCCACTCACTCGTCGTTCTTAGCTGGTCACGACATTGGCTCCATTCGTTTAATATCGGTATTGTCATATTTTATAACAAAAAAGCGAAGTCAAACTAGTTTTTATAGCTGTATCTTTAACGCCATTTAAAAAAAATACAATTCGCATATGTTTTTCTAGTCTCGTGTTCTGCTCTTTGCTGCCCCCTTCATTTTCCATTTTCCAATTCGTCTGACGTTGAAAGCTACGTTAGCCTTTTAAACGTTTTATTTTTTGTAAAAAAAAAACCGACATTTTTATAAGCTGAGAGTAGAAAAAAGCAAGTGTTATGTGGTAAGCACAAGCAACTTCATCATCGCAATTATTCGTACTAATCAGCCCTTGTAACGCATGAGCCTAAATCAGCGCTACATTGAAATCTCACTTTAGTTTACAGCGAAAGTTATAGCTTATAGATTGCGTTGTATAACTTTATTTTTTTTTCTGTCCAATAATCAAAGAAAAAATATATATGTTTGACCAAAAAACCCACCTAAAGCATACAAAATACAGCTTAAAAAAACAAGCGTGCAGTACTAATCAAATAATAATTAAAATAAAACCAGCATGTCAGACTGGGATTGAACCCACGACCTTTAAGGCCAAAGGCCGAAGTCCTACCGTTCAGCCATACTGACACGGCCAAAAGGGAACGTCTATGGACAATACATAACACTCATACATATATACATACACATGTAATCAAGCACATTCCAATCTGCACTGGAGAGACGCCTGTTTGCTCGTTACACACCACATGAACAGAAATGAACAAACAATGAAATCGTCAAGAAAGTCCTTTCTGTTTAGTTAGTGTGTGGAGCGAAAACGAGCGTCCCTCCAGTGCAGATTGGAAAGTGTTTGACAATATGTATATGTGTCCGTGTTAAATGCTGCCTATGGACGTTACCTTTCGGACGTGTCAGTATGGCTGAGCGGTAAGACTTCGCCTTTCGATCCCAAACGTCGTGGGTTCAATTCCCGCTTAGGTAGTCTGACATTTAAGTCCAAAAGGCAACGTAAATAGCTTGGCATCCGTATGTATTAATTTTTTTGTCTTATATCTCATCTTTGAGTGTATTCATTGCACAGAAGTTGTTTTCCTTAGTAACGCTTTAACGACACCTTAAGCCATATTTATCCAGCCATATTTATGCTAAAAATAATTTTAAATTTCAAAATGGTGTCGGTTTTATTGATAAATAAATAAAAAGAACGACTTATAGCGGCTTTGCGAACTTATAACAAGATATTCAAGAATGCGAGTCCAGAGACGATCAGAAAAATGGTGATTCAAAAGGAATGCTTTATCTTATACTGTCACGACTTGATAAGACTGCACGTAACGAAATCCTAGGTAACACTGTATAACCATGGCAATGACCTCTTCGCCATCGTACTGGATGAACAGTTGCGGGTTTATTGAAGAGTTTGAAGGCCCGAAGTCATGCACTCTATTACAACCATATACGGACATGGTCTGTTGACTCCCAGAAGTGGTTTTCGTGCGACTTTTAAATAACGTGATAAGTGGGAATCGTCCTAGGTTTAAAAAAAAACCGCCCTGACATAGGGCCTTAGGACTTCGTAGGGCAGATGACCAGGAGTGGTTAACGCTCGCTAAAACCCTTTTCATTGTATCTTTATCGTGCTCCTTTTAAAGGCACATTCCGCCTGCCTTATAACAGCCACGCGCGGTTCGCTCCGCTCGTGTTACGAGGAACGCAGCTACTATCTCAGTTGGCTTTGGGAATAGTATACGAAACAGCATCAAGTTAAAGATTGTGTCGTCACAAATCGGAATGATTTTCGTATTTTAACATCACAATTTATAATTTTTCTTTGGCGATCTATTGACATAATTAATTTTAATTTTTACCGCATTAGTCTTTTCGATTTTTGGTAGCATAGTAATTATCAGCAAACGATTAAAATTCGTACATGCGCACACACAGATGAAACTTCAAGGTTATTGTAGGCACGCAAAGGATCATATACGTGCAGGATACAGTAAATATAGTTCCGCAATATTCAACAGAAATTCCTCTAGACGCCACATTTTAAAACGGATTTTTAGCAAGGGAAAGGCTAACGGTAAGTAAATAGACCTTTAGGGCCATACTTGATGTGGAGGATCAAGAAAATGGCGCTGGGAGGAATGTACCTTTAAACAACGAAAACGAAGATAGGATGGTCTCAATTCTACTTGTAAAAGCAATGAAATCCTCCCTTAAATATGTCCTTGCGTGTGCGTAGCAGCGTAATTAACGCGTATTAAGCCCTATAACGAGACAGAAGAAGATTTCGTGCGAAGCGATGCGTTACTACGTGCCTACAAGGACAAAAGTGCTGCACTCATGTAGTGTGTATGGCGTGTGACTGATTTTGACGTCTTTGGTAAACCCAAACGCCTGGGCAGACTATAGCAACGATTTTGTTCGCCGTCGCCATTTTTAACTCCGTAATGATACCAGAGAGAGACAAACGATTTTCACCATTAGATTCAGCATCCAAGAATTAGTTACAATGAATAAAGAAACCGGAAGTATGAAGCGGAAGTGGCCCACCAAATGGCCGGAAATGTACAGAAGACCGCTTGTGACTAGGTAGTCACTGCGTATTTATACAACTTATTTTCCGAGCTATTTAAGATGTAAACAGACGTTTAGGGCATCCTGTACAGTTTCTGTACTCTAGTAACCTGTAACAACCTAGAATCACGTTCTTGTTTCAAAACCAAAAGTAACATTCATTGACGCATGTGAACCGAAAAAGAAATTTTTCTACATCTTTTAGTAACAACTCAACTTTAATCCTTTATCTCCAGACAGACATACAGGATCTAGCGGTGGTTATATAATTTCCAGGAAGAAGCATTCTACAATTTATTTTAAGATGCAGATTTGGACGCTCCTCCAACTCATCTAGGAATGTCGCAACACCAGGTAATTCTGAGTTCACCTCTGACCCTACCTGCGAATGGCCGGTTTTAGTGTTTTAGCCACAGGCTTCAGAGTTGCCTTGACACGACCCCCTTGCACCCGTCTCTTGTATTAGTATACAACGCACACGCTAAAACTACACATCCAGGTTAGGTTTATTCATCCTTTTTTCCTGAAGACTTCCAAGATCTAATTTCTAAGTCGAAGGGGTCATGCTGTAAATAGATTTTTTCAACTATGAGTTAATTTGTGTGTCAGTAAGGTATTGTTGGAACTAGGATGGTATGCGATCGCCTTCCAACCTCTAATTTTCGTTCTCGAATAAAACTTTCTCGGCAAATTTTGTCGCACGCGTTCGTTTTCGAATTTCTGCTCTAAAGTCCTCTAGGTCCATGAATTTCGCTTTAATACGAATGCCCCCGGCATCAAAACAAGTGCCACTAGCAGAAATTTAATTTTGGGGTTTATCGAAATCTAGCGCTTGTTGAAGACGAACCTGGAATTAGTAATTATCACAATTTAACTCCGTTTTGCTTTCAGAAAATAGTAAAAAAAAAAAAAAAACTGTAAGTAAAAAATGTACACGTATTTTCTTTTTCGTTGTGCCCATGCACTTCCCTCTTGAATTCATAATGGATTCATAATGAAAGTTGTTAACTGATTTAATTAATTAATTAATTAATTAATTAGTCCCATAAGCTGTGCTGGTCTAAATTATAAATCTGCAACTAGGCTACTTTGTCTGTGAGGCTACTAAAATAATTGCACGTTTTCCTTCTGTGTTGAGTTTATTTATTTATTTAATTAATTAGTTAATTAATTTTTTGATTTTTGTTTATTTTTTTCCAATACAGGTAAAAAAGTTCAAAAATAACACAATAAATTGGCTGATGACAAAAAAAAAAAAACCCGGGATCGAAATTGAATATTTTAGTCAAATTCGGCTCATTTCCATAATTTGTTTTTCCGTTTTTGGGCATTCAAAAGGGCCATCAATTGGGAAATAGTTCTTATATTTCGCCTGCGCTGAACCTTAGGCGAGGGTCAGTAGATGGGAAAGCAGCCAATCACAACGTAGCACGTGGTGACATCTCGAGTTGACACCAAACAACACCACCACCGCGGTCAGGAAGGAATTTACAAGGCAGCCTACGAAGCAGCTTCATAGACGAATCCTGTTTAAATGTGTTACATCAACACAAATGTAATCACAGGATAAATTCCTACTTATTTTACTTATAGCAAATTTGTTAAAAGCACTTCGGCACCAAAGCTGTTGGTATCGAACGAAATCTTCATTCGGGCGTGTGGTGAGTGTGGAGGCGACATCCTAGAACGCCAAAAATCAAGCAAACCCATGCAAATCCAACTGAGATAAAGTTTATTGCGCGCCACCGCGGGTTGCGACAAGGGCAGTGTTAAAACGGCTTCCTAATGGACCCAGCTGTTTGAAGCGCTCGAATACAGCAGAAAAGAGATCCTGCTGTTGTACTTGTTCCAGTACGGCCAACCTTTAAATGGATATACCTCTCAGCGCCATTTTTATCGATCCTCCATATCAAGTACGGGCCCAAAGGTCTATTTCCTTACCGCTAGTCTTTTCCTTGCTAAAAATCCGTTTTAAAAGATGATGTGGTGTCTACGAGACTTTCTGTTGAATATTGGGGAACTTTATTTACGTTCTTCCAGAACGAATGTGATCCTTTGCGCGCATACAATGACCTTGAAGTTTTATCAGTGTCTAAATACAGATGCAAACCTATTTACGTTGCCTTTTGGACTTATATGTCAGACTGCCTGAGCGGGGAATCGAACCCAGGACCTTTGAAATCAAAGGCCAAGGTCCTTAATCATTATTTCACGTTTAAGTGTTCCATTCGTTTCACTTGGAGGATGGCGCGGCAAATAAGCGTCCCTTCATAGTTAGGGAGATAGGTGAAAAAATCGTGCCTTTTGTCATAAAAGCATGAAAATTGGCAGAAAACCTCCTTGTAATCTATTAATAAAACCTAGGGATGGGGCCACCGGAAATGGGGTTCAGGGTAGCTGTGATGCCATTTTTCAAAATGGTGGACTAAAATTGCAGCAGCCACACCAAAAAAAGAGACGTAAAAGTTAGGCACATAGCATATCACCCTTAATTTCACTTCTAATGGTTCACACATTTCAAAGTAGACGTCACAAAGGACCAATCTGATGATTTATTACATACATATTATATTTTATGCAAGAGCGATTTCGAATAAATTACTTCTGTAAGTAATAAGCAATGCTGAACACTGGTTTCTACTTCACAGTTACAGTTACAATGACACAAAGCTCTGCATTTTAAGGCTACCCTTAAACGTTAGCATCTTGACATCATGCAGCCTTTTTTGAATCCACTGTGTAGTAGTTCATGCAATGTCCTTCCTGCTTCTGGCAGTGTTGTCCAAAACGGCTTCCATTCTTCAGAGTATGTCCAACTCCAGTCACCAGGCAAAGAGAGGTTTTATACTGCAATCAGTGTCTCTTCTCTATATCTCAATTAGCTCAAATGGCTTTATTCTCTTTAAATGCTTTTCCCATACATATCCTCCTTGGTACACTTCCATTCTTGTGTGTTCCACTAAGGTGGCCTTAGTTGGTGGAGTAGCATCAATACTGCGTCTATTCTTCACAAAACAAGCGTTCGACATGCCTGATCAATATCTTCCTGAATGCTGGTCCTGTCATACAGCAATATGGTTATCATTTCTTGGACATGCACTCGTCTGAGATATCCGAAGGTTCTGCAGAAAGTTCAAGGAACATCTTAGTTGCATCCAACATGAACATTTCCCCCTTGTTGCTAATGATGAAGTAGCATCACATCCTGTGAATGCATGGAACATCGGTAAATCTCAAGACTTTTCAACACCAAGTGATACAGTAATTTTATACGCAGGAATGTAGCGATACTTTTGGCCTGTACCGAATGCAACCTGTACATCGCCTAGCTTAGGCAATGATGCATTGGTCAGTACAAGTACATCTGTATCAACTGTACGCACTAGAATCATTTTAATGCTTTTTTGCACGGTATCAGCTGTGTGGAGCAATATGCGGGTATCCGCTTCCTCATGGTCATAAGGAGCCATATTGTTACTATCCATTGCCGGGCAGGGCAAAACATCTTTCCCAAAAGTACTTACTACCTGCTTTCCAAACATGGCAAGACAAGTGAATGCTTTGCGTGAAAACTAAATAACTAAGTTTTATTTTCGTCAACATGAAGAAACTGTGCCCACAGTGTCGTTGAAGGTCTTAAATGCAGTTTGCTTCAGTTTTTTTATGTTACATACACCATCCAGTATAACTACAACAGTCTATGGTGTTTCAGGGTGAATACCAAGACAGCTTTCTAGGTAGAGCAACAGCTAGGTCGGATTTCTGTTCAGTTTGTAATCAGTTGCATTGTGATATGGAAGAAGGTGATAATGGATTTTTATGCTTGAAAAACTTTTCTAGATCACCACCACGTGTCTGGCAAGCTATGTACAGTCTGGAAAAAAAACTGCAGTCCTTTTGCAAAGACGAGACTCCTAGTTTTGTTTTTGATGCCTTGGGAAGGAATGGTTGAAATGGATGGAATTCATTCTCGGTTACGGGGGTGTATTAAAGGCTTTTTTTCGTTACAGCAGTCATTCCTTCACAAACTATTTGTACTGTCGGTTTCCTTTATCTTCAGTATTGAGTATTGAAGCCACAGCAGTTGAGTCAACAACATGATGTGTATTGATTGATGATTCATCAAGGAATGGGCAGCCCATTTTTTCAGTCACACTGGTTAGTGATTTCACCTGCATTGCAAAGACTGACTTTACGCTTATTGAGTTTTCATGATGATGTGTGTCAAGGTCCCTATCTTCCCTTCGCTTTGCCAACTAGAACTGAATTCGACAATTAATCTGGCAGTTTCAGGTCCAGCCACCATCCATTTTTCGTGGGCTTCTGGGTTCTGGGTCAATTCAACTGCTCCTCCATCCCCTTTAACAACAGCACTATTCTGCCGACGTTCCTGATCAATAGCCATTGATGAGAATGCTCTTCCGCTCTTACATACTACGAAATTACCATTTTCTAATGCTGCTGCTGTATCTTGGTGTTTTCTCAAGACTGACCAAGTCTCGGATATGCACTGGAGCCCATTTTGCGTAGTTGGTATGGTCAAACACAAAGAAACATGGGGTTAGTTTTGTCAAACTCTCTATGTAAAGATTGCAATTTCCTTCCCATAGTGACCTAACGCACATTAGAAGGATGAGTTCCAACGTATCAGAGATTTACCAGTAACTGAAACAGAGGAGAGTCCCTGCATCTTTGAGTGCACCAGCCGTCATTCTTTCACGTTTTCACCAGAGCCAATAAGTTCTATGTAATTATTGTAAGCCTTCTTCATCAGGCTGCACAAACAGCTAGCAGCTAGACATGATGGGCATGTCTTGTTCTGGTTACGTAGGATGCAATAATTTAAAGAATGATTCGCAGTTCTTGCAGACATAACCTCAGCCTTGCCTAAAGGTTGAACCTGTCTGGCCCTTCAAGAATCAGAGCTACTAATGAAAAAAAGGGACTGAGGGAGGGCTTTGACTTGACTATCTTCTTTGACGTTATACACTCGTCTTTGGTTGTATTTGAAACATATCCTTCCTGATTAATTTGGTAGCATTACAATAGCTTCATCGTCACGATCCTCTTCACACAGCCTTTTCATAGCATATCCTATAACCAAATCAAGTGCTAAGACCACATCACGACCTTGTTTGGTTGCTTTCAAGTTCTTAAAATTTGCCAGTATTCCTGTTTTAAAGATTGTACTATGAACGTGGTACTGAATACCTAGCTGTTCAAGGCGATCTGAACACAGTTTTGAGAGATCTGTTTGTTTAAAGACTGGAGTAACTTCAGTGTCTGTTCTTGCCTCCTCAAGGTTCGACAGTAGTTCTGCAAGGAGACCAAAATCATGATTTATGGTGTCCGTACAGCTACTGAATCAGCCGATATGTTGTATAAAGCAGCCAAACAACGTGCATGGTACTTCGTGTCCTTTGCAACCAGATCATCTGTAATTAGTTTGCATGTAGTCTCTCGTCTTAAAGCTCCATGGCACATTTACAAACACGGGCATCAAAGTGGAAGGTTAAAGCGTCATGAAGTCTCTCTGAAGTTGATTGACTGAGGAAATGACATCTCTTTCCCTGATTCTTCATGAGTATTGCTTAAGCGAGTGTACTCTTTGAGGTACTTTCCTCAACAACTTGTTCCTCACCAACTAGCTTTCTTCTTCTTAGCTCGTTTAATTGAACTTAATGCAACATGACTTGTGACACTTGGCTCCGTGTTCCCGCAGTCTCACAAACACCATCTCTGTCATCGAGCCATCTTATATCTATATTCATGAGCGTAGCTCTTAATTCGTGGAAATGAATTATGTTATCAGCCAAAGTATTACCTCTTCACCCAGGACTAACACCTGTACGGCAGGAATCTGCAGGGCACTTCAGGGATTCATCAGTTTCTTTTCGACACAGCGCACATATTATCTAACTTATTGTCAAGTCAGGCTCACAGTCTACTGAATATTTTTCAGTGGCTTAACTAAGTTGTGTATTTTTTTTATCACCATTGTAAGTTCTATACTTTAACTGTAGCCCAGAAAGCAAGGAAATAAATAGTGAGAAGCCCTATAAAAAATTATATTTGTTACACTATAATTATGATTTTACTATTATTTTATAATTTTTTAGCACTGCTTTTCCATAAAACAGTTCCCAAGGGTGGAATTTTTGAAATTTTTGGTGGCCCCATCTCTAAATCGTCAATTTAGAATATACAGTGACACCCTACCAAGTTTCATGCTTTTATGACAAAAGGCACGATTCTTCCCTTTTACTGCACATATCTACCTAACTATCAGTGGCGATTGGAAAGTGTTTGTTTATATGTATACATGCACGTGTTAAATGCTGCCTATGGACGTTTCCTTTTGGCCGTGTCAGTCTGGCTCAGCGGTAGAACCTTGGCCTTTGATTTCAAAGGTCCTGGATTCGATTCCCCGCTCAGGCAGTCTGACATATAAGTCCAAAAGGTAACGTAAATAGGTTTGCATCTGTATTTAGTTATTTCTTGTGAGCCTTGGGCTTTCCTGTCCTTTTATCAGTGTGTGTGCAGTACTAATTTTAATCGTTTGCTAATAATTACTATGAAATCAAAAATCTAAAAAAAACTAATGGAGTAAAAATGAAAATTAATTTCTAATTGCCGGTTGGAAAATATCCACTACCTGTAAATTTAATTGCATTCTGTTCCTGAGTGATCGTTACCCTGGAGGATTTTAAACTCTCTAGATACGCCCAGCCCAGACACCCACCTGCGCATGCGCATGTCCAGCGCGTGCAGGCCCTCCATAAATAGAGCTACGGCGTCAGCCAGCCCTCTCTTTTCCTCCACGCAACCGTCACGGTTGCTTCGCTTCGTTACCCACCATCTTGGTTTTCGTTCGTCGTTCGCCGTTCGCCGTTCTTTGAAGCCCATCACATCGTTCCCGTTCGCCGGTCTTTGAAGCTCATCGCACCGCCCGCCGCTCCCGTCGCCGTTCAGCGGTCTTTGCAGCTTATCGCACCGTGCGTCTTCTTGCTCACGTCTGTCGGCCTTAAGCCCTAACCAGACTGGCTGCTCGCGCCTCCACGGAGTCGCAGTATGGTGTAAAAAAGACTTCAATATTGGTCCTTAACGCAACACCAACCATAAGATTGCAGACATTTTGACCTTGTAGGCACGTAGTCGCGCATTGCTTCGCACGAAATTAGCTTCTGTCTGGAGAGGCCTTTAAGCTCATTCCCATTCGCCGCTCGTCAGTCTTGAAGACCACCACATCGTTCGTCGGTCTGGAAGCTCAACGCAAGCCCCAGCGGCCGCTGCGTCAACATCACTGCCGTCACTCCCGTTCGCCCGCCGCTACACGAAGAGGCCTTCCGTTCGTCGTTCGTCATTCGTCGTTCCCGTTCGTCGTTCCCGTTCGCAAGACCCGCCACTTCATGAAGAGGCCTTCCGTTCGTCGTTCTCAATCCAGTGAAGAGGTCCAAGCAAGTGAAGCGTTCACCGTTCGTCGTTCGCCGCTCACCTGCTACACAAGGAAGACTCCCATGCGTTCCCGTTCGTCATTCCCGTTCGTCGTTCCCGTTCGCACGACCCGCCATTACATGAAGAGGTCTTCCGTTCGTCGTTCGTCGTTCCCGTTCGTTGTTCGTCATTCCCGTTTGTCGTTCGTCATTCCCGTTCGCAAGACCTACCACTACATGAAGAGGTCTTCCGTTCGTCGTTCCCGTTTGTCGTTCCCGTTTGTCGTTGCCGTTCTCGTTCGTCGTTCCCGTTCGTCGTTCCCGTTCGTTGTTCCCGTTCGCAAGCCCCGCCTCTACAGCCTCTACATGAAGAGGTCTTCCGTTCGTCGTAGGTCGTTCGTCGTTCTCGTTTGCTGAACCGCGCTACACGAAGAATTCATCGGTTCGTTCGCTCGTTCGTTCGTTGTGGTCTTCTATCAACAAAGGACTCTCCTGTTTAAGAAGATGTGTCCGCCGTTCGTGGCATCGTTCGTTACCGTTTACTGCACTGTTCGCCCTGCAATCAACACCATCTATGCTGCTGTCTCTGCTGCTACTTTCGCAATCACTTCTCGCAGCCGTCGTTCGCTTGCTCTACCGCCGCCATCCTGTTTCATCAGCCGGCAAGAGACCTCCGTTCGCCGACTGTGGGCTCGACGTCTGCCGCCGCCGCCACCGTGCATGCCGTCGCTGCGTCAACATTGTCACCGGGAGACCATTGCCCGTTTGCCGCTACACCAAGAGGACTCCCGTTCGTTCTCGCTTGTTGCTCGTTCGCCGCTCACCCGTACAAAGTCTAGGTGCGTTCGTTCTTCTTTTGCAGGTCATGCCCTCAGGAAGGTATACCACCACATAAATGATGACTTCCACAAGTCAAACACTTCATTCTTCGTTGTTCACCCGATTGTCAACCACTCACCTCTGACACATCGGGGCTACTGTGGCTGCACCGTTCACCTCATAATGGATGCCGCCCACGCAGCCCTCTCCCGGAAGACTTCTCCCTTCTCGGCCTTCCAGCTCATCACGCCCTTCGACGTCCTGCTGAACACAGATTCTCATCATTCCAGACGTCCCGTTCACAACAGTCAAGCAAGTGATGCGTTCACCGGATCTGTCACTGTTCCTCTTTATCGATTCACCACTTGCAGCTTACTGAAGAATCTCTGCTCGGGCCCGACTGTCTTTCAAGCCGTTCGCTGCTCACAGCCCGTTCGTCACCCACAGCCCTCTCATCAACATGCACCCACTCGCCGTTACAGGCCAACCTGAAGATCTACTGGTGAGACGCCTCTTCCATCACTGGTCCGGCCACCGTTCATGCCTTGCCCTACTCGTTCCTGTTGTCTGCCATTCCTTCTCATTCACGTTCACGTTCGTCATAGGAATCTTTGAAGCTCAACCACGCTGTTCGTCTTTCTCATCCATCGCTGGCCGATCTTTGAAGCTCATGCATCGTTCGTCGTTCCTGCTCATCTTCACGTTTTTGAAGCTCGCGGCATCACTCATTGTTAGCCAGTCTAGCCACTCGTCACCACATGCCGGCTTTGTTTTGCCGACTTTCATCTTCAACATGCCTTTTTCCCGTAACTAGCCAACTTGACGTTCGTCGTTTCCTTACGTTCTGTGGCACCCTGCTTACCATTCAAGCCCTTTTACGTCCGTTATCCCGTTCATTGTTCACTCTTTCATCCTTGATCTGCCCTCTTCTGCAGTCGTCAGTTTTTCACCACTCGGACCAACCCCATCTTTGTTCGTGGTTCCGCTCATCGTTCGCTAGCCCGCTACCGCTCAAGCTCATTACTTTCGTGCACCCTTTTACCATTCACTTGGCCGACCTTCAAAACCATTGCTACCCGCACGTCCATTCGTCGTCCGCCTATTGCTCATGGTCCACCAGCCTGATCGTCATCTACAAGCCCTCCGGTAACCACCATGCTCTCCGCGCCACTCATTGCATTTCGTTCAGACATCGAAGCTGTCCACAACAAATCATGCTGAATACACCTGCTCTCGTCCGTCCTCCGAAGTCAAATTGCTTTGGGCCCGTTCGGACTCGATTGTTCATCCGTCGGGGGTAACCGAGTGCTGCTGACATCCACCCCTCTCACCGTTAACCAGGCCTCCTCGATCAATCAACCATCTTCACCGGGACAACAACCCTGGCACTGCCTTCGAAGCTTATGAACTAACCACACAACTGTATCGATGCAACGCCAACCCTGTACCTACACCTGGCTTCTGCCTCATTCCTTGGAACCACTGCGTGAGACTTCACATGATTGCCCCGTACTTCGTCCCATCTCACCTCCCTCACACCACCTCGGCTCGATTTCATGGAGGGAAGGTCTCCTTCTAATCGCCGACCCTTTCTGAGTGAATGTTCACTCACATGGTTGGATGAAATCCCGCAACGTCTCCATCCCACGAGCTCCCGTCGCAGACGTTTACCCCGAACTCCATTCTCGTCGACCTACGCATTCATTATCCGTCAACACGCACGCATTGTCACTATAGCTAACCGTCACCAATCGATTTATGATGATCTTTCACGGTACCCTAGTCCATCACACCACACCACTGTGACCGCCATGGTCTCACGACTCTTTCAATCTGAAGGAAATATCCGTCTTCATCGCCAACCACCTGCTGCATCATGATGAAGCTGAATTTTCTTCACGACTCCCCCGTCACTTTAACCCAACTTGATCATGGACGACAAAGCAAAACTCCTTAGCACTACCGTAGACTCCCGTTTCTTGTTCACCTTCCACGACCTGGTCACTTGGAGAAACTCCAGCTGGCTAATGTTTTAATCACTCGGCCTTACGCCTCACATTCCTTGGTTAAGTCTCGTTCATTCCAAAACTTTGGGAATTCGACTTATCCAATATCTTTGTTTGTCTCTTCAATCTGTCAACCATGACGAATCACCTTGTCACCATGACTAACCACAGGGCTCCTTAACCACACTAAATATGCTTGGATGTCCTCGCCAACTTACAACTTACAACACAATCAGCGGTTCATCATCAATTCGCATCACTCATTGCGACTAGCGGCCTCGCACCCAATAGTCTGGCAGCATCACACTTCCACCAAGTCAAACTGGACCTTAACGACATTCTCAATTCTGCATTCAACTCAGCCTTGATCTTTATCTTCACAACTCACACTCATGACAGTGTGCTCGGCACTCGCCCCCTTCACATGCTACCCTTCAAGGTTTTCCCTTGGTCCACCCACATACTAACGTTCACTTCCCGATCTTGCTGCTCCAATCTCAATGACTCTGGGGAACAACATTCATGGACCCTTCGCCAACTCTGCAACATTTCACGCATCATACAATCACTCAAGCCCTTCTTACGCTTCATCCATCGTCGGAAACTCACAATCCCTTCAACCGACTTCACTGCTCCTAATCAAAGCACCCATCCACAGCTGATGCACTGTTCCTTGAACACCCTTTCTCGCTTCTGAGCATCTATATCGATTGATTCTGAATTCATAATGGTCTTCCGCTTCTTCACCCCTCCGAATCTCGAATTCTCAACAATAAACCTCAACACCAATGTACTATATACTTCAACAACCTAACGGCCAAAACCATTGACATCCTGTGAACTGCTACTGCAATTCTGCCAAATCATTAAACCATCAACCGAAAACCAATCAAGTCATGGAATCTGGAAAACTCGCCTGAACTTCCTCACCAACTCACTTTGGCTATTGAAAGTTCCCTCCCCACTCCGACTGCCTTGCGCAGAAAGTCGGCCGTGACCAGAGAATGTTGCGCCTGCAACCAATGAACCACATCTCTGTCACTGGGGACCCAGCCCACACCCTTGGGGGCCCGTCATGATGGTGCCCTATACTGACGAGGTCAGCTGTAAATGCAATTAAATTTACAGGTAGTGGATATTTTCCAACCAGCAATTAGAAAGCCCAATTTTACCTGGGGGGAGGTCAAAATTGGTTTCTATTGCCTAAGGAAAATATACACTACCTGTAAATACCCACCCAACCTCCCCTCTCGAGTCACCATCATGGCTGACATATCGTGAGGAAAAGTAGATGGCTGGCTGATGCCGTAGCTCTATTTATGGAGGGCCTACACGCATTGGACACGCGCATGCGCAGGTGGGTGTCTGGGCTGGGCGTATCTAGAGAGTTTAAAATCCTCCAGGGTAACGAGCACTCAAGAACTGAATGCAATTAAATTTACAGGTAGTGTATATTTTCCTTAGGCAATAGAAACCAATTTTGACCTCACCCCATGTAAAATTGGGCTTATTCCAATAGATCGCCGAAGCAAAATTATAAGACACTAGTCTAGAAAATTATACAGTGTGATTTTAAAATACGAGAATCATTCCGGTTTGTGACGACACAATTAATGCGTTCACGCTGGCTTGTCTATTAGGCGCAATGCCAACTGATAAAGTAAATACATTTTTCGCTGCGAGGAACGAAGCTACTGTCTCAGTTGACCTTGACTATGGAAAATACGCGGATGCGATCGGCGTGTAACTGTATAAGGCAGGCGGTAGGTTATAAGACAGTCGGTATGTTGCTTTAACTGAGAATGTTATGACCAAGTCCGAAACCCTCCTACAAGTTCTCTTTCCTGCAGGGCGTAAGGACTCAGGGAAAAAACAACGCACGGTTAACACAAATTTATGAAACACTCCGCGACAGAAAATAATTAATGTAAGAATTATTCCTAACCCACATAAAACTTGTCATCTTTATCTCTCAAGTTTCGCAAAGTTTTCGGAACCTCAGGTTTAGAGAAGAAACAGGCCTTGAGTATTAGCCATAATTCCTTTAAAATCAGGGCCGCAGCTAGCGAAGAGGGGT
>JAHWFP010170449.1:18831-51732 GCA_023313725.1 Lithobius niger
TACACACTTTTTTTCTTTAAGATGGGGATTTTTTTTTAACAGTTGTGTAATTTGCAAGTGCAAGCAACAAAGTCTGAATCCTCTAGATATACACAGGGTTCACAGATCATCGGGGAAAGGAGGTGGGGGGAGGGGGGAGCTAGGCGCTATAAAGGATTTCTTCAATTAGTGTAATTTTCAAGGGTTTTTCCAGGATTTTTTTTGAGGACCCTTCTTCACCAGATAACTTGTACAAATAGGCTGCTAAGCAGGGCGTAGTTTACATGGAGAAGGGCCAACAACAGTCTCATCAAACTCTAAAAATGTTCATGTTTTCATCGTGGCGGAAAAGAAAAGTTGGGCGAAAAAAACAAACTGTTCTGTGCTTTTTTTCTTCCCACTGTTGTTGTTATAGGTTAGGTCAGTCAGTTGCCTTGGCTCGAATTTCACCAGATAGGGTAAGGAGCTTCACTAGTTAAACTGTTTGTCCCTCGCCTCTTTTCCCCACAGCTTTTTTCCAATCGGCTTTTTTCCGCATCTTTTTTCCTACATTAGTTTCAGTAGCCTAGGAATCTTTTTAATTTTGTTGCTCCATGTGTGTTCATGAACACGAATGGATCAACAAAATAAAAAAAGATCGCTCAACAACATTTTATGACATACATGAGGGCTATTTAAAACTTTAAAACAAATTGTAAGTTTGTCTTCCACTAGTTCAAACCTAGATAGTATTTAAAATTACGACAACAAAATTTAATTCAAGGACTTTCAATAAGGTTTTTTTTCTGTTTTTTATTAAAATACTAGCCAGTAACGTGACTAATGAGAATTTGTTCACATTCATTACGTGCCAAACATATTCCTATGCTATTTTCGACAATCGTTATAACGGGGTTGCTCATTACCAACCCTCAATATTGGAACAGGATCTCAAATTGCTATACGTATCTAGACAGCTATTTATTATGAGCTGGGTTGAAGCAAAAAAGTTGTTTTGAGGGGGGCAACTCATCATTTCTCCCCCAAGCCTCCTCCTCCCCCTGCCACCGCCTTCTCTGAAACAAAATTGTTAACATAGCACAGGCACTGTTGTAATGTGCACAATTTCAAGGAATTCAAGGCCTGGTTTGTCCTTTTTAAAAGAAAGTCGTCTATGGGCTACGAACTCGGGAGAGTTCTAATCCCCGCAAACGTTGGCAGAACCAGAGTCCAATCGAACGTGTCATTACAGCTGAGCCTTTGCTAATTTTGTTGCGGGGAGGGCGGTGGTAGGAGAAAGGTGTGCGGAGGCTGGGGAGGGGGGGGGGGGGGGCAAATTATCAGTTTCCCCTCCAAAACAATTTTTTGGCTTCGACCAAGCTCATAATAAATTTCTGTCCGGTCATGTACAGCACGTCGAGATCCTGTTTCAATACTGAGGATGGGAAACAGCAACCCTGTTATAACGAACTGCGAAAATAGCATATGAATCTGACGCACGGGATATGTTAGGCACGTACTTACTCCTAATCTATGAATGTGAAAAAATTCCCATTGCTAACCACATTACCAGCTAGTATTTAAATATAGAAATGACTTACGAAGGGTACATCAATTACCCGGTAATACTACACTTTGACACTTCGGTAAAGAATCTGGATCATTATTGACAGGAAAGCATAACACTTATTTGGCAAGTCCATGTTTGTTTTTATGATAAAAGCCTTCATTTTATGTCACGTAAAATTCTATGACTGTATGGCTGGGGTTCCTTTAGTTCCATCAATTTTTTACAGCTTCATTAATTATTTTTACTGAAAATACTACATTTCATTTCCTCAAGCAAAGTGTATATTTATTTATTTTGTTGTTGTTGTGCTACCTTACTTTAGGGCTGGTGTCAGTGGCTGTCAAGCCCATCTCTGGACTCATTCATTTTCTTTGCGAATAAAGTTATTATTATTACATTACTTCAGTTTAGACGCATGGAAATGTTGCAAAGGCATTCATTTTCCTATTTTTTTCCACTCGTGAGAAACGGTTTTGCTACATTCACTCTAACTTGTTTGTATATGATGCAAAAGCTATTTCTAGCAGGATGCTCGAATATAGTGAGAAAGTATATCCCCCCCCCCTTCTTCACTTTGAGAACTGTGTTGGTGGTCCAAAGCCCTTCCGTCTTCTTAAAATAGACCATTTAAAAATATTGTTAACGGCATGTGTGCCCCCCTTTTCTGTTTGGTTGGCCTTTGATTTATATATATATATATATATATATATATTTATTTATTGTTTTTTTAAGTGATGACAAATCCCACTATCTGGGTGCTTTAGTTTTTAGTATTCACCGTAGCATACAATTTTTCAGAAATGTTTATAATTTTTAATTGCACAGCATCATTTTGGGCCTTTTAACACTTTTCACACCCTTCACATGTCCTGCACGTTTGGCGATGCCATCGGGGGCCTTTGAGTTCCTGGCAGGTCTAACCTTGGTGGTAAGGCATTCGTGTCCCCAAACCTCTTATTATCATCCATTCCTTGGCCGTTTTATGTGCACTGTATTTACATGTAATTGTGGCTGGCTGTTAGTGACTCCCCAGTCCTTGCCAGACCCGTTGCTATCGCAACAAAGATTATTATTATTATTATTATAACCTTTTAATTGTAAGTCCGGAATTTACTTGCGCCCTTTACTGGTGTGAAAGTAGTGCATAAGTATGCACCAACAATTCTACGTTTTTTTTTCACCTGATAATGGTTCATATTTCACAGAATAGAATAGAATAATGTAGACAGCACCGAGCCAGGGCTAAAACGATGGCGCCCAACCCCCACCCCAGAAAAAAAAAGGGCGAAAACCAGAGAGAACACATTAGGAACCCTTGTCCAGACGTGCTTTGATAGAGTTAAGACTGGTGGCAGCCATGACGTAAGGTGACAGGGAATCCCAAAGGGACACAACTCTTTCAGAGAAAAAGCGATGCCTGATATTTAATTTTGAATGGTTACCAAGGAGCGTCAGGTTGTGATCTCTGGTGTTGGAAAGAGAGTAACAGAAAAAGTCAACTGGTTCGTCATCGATGAGACCATTAAAGGGACACCCGGCCTGCCTTATATATCGAACGAATTGTATTTAACATCCGAGCACTTTCTACGCAATAACGTCAAAGAACACTGTACTGTTTAGTTTGTACATAGGATCTGCCTTTTGAGTATACTTGGTCAATACGAAAATGGACTTTTTTTTATTGATGTGCCTGAACAGTTTGACAAAGTCTAAACTAAAGGTAAAGGGGTCGAAAATTAAACTTTTTAAAATTAAACGTTTGAACGGGAAACGCCCAATTTGTTAGCTTCGTTATCATAATAAGTAAAAAGAAAAAAAAACGCCTCATTAATGTAAAATGTGGGGGGAAAAAAGGTTTGGTTCCAGATGAATACATTGGAATGTAATGTCAGGACAAATTACGGTTCGTGTCTGCCTAAATAAACGACATCGATGAAAAATGGTAAAAAAAAAAACTAATCGTCATGCATAACCAGTAAGGTGATGAACGAAAAGTTTACTTGATTGATGAATGCTAAAAAATTGAGCAAAATAAGTTTATCTGATTTTCGTTAAAGCCACTCTAATAGGCTTTAATTTATAAATACCAAGAATGTGGAATTTGATTTGATTTCAATGAGTAACACTTGGCCCAGGATGCCATACACTCACACTTATGCTATCACTAATCCTACCTTATACGCTAACCCAAGCCAGCACACCCCAAACGATGTTTCGCTCATCCACCGGTCCACACTTGCACTGTTCCATATAAGGAGCAGACGGAACAGAGGACACTGAAGAGGTGCTGCACCACACTTATTCTGCCCTTAAGGATCAGTTACCGGACCAATGTGGAATTTGTAAGTGCAAGCAACAATGTACGAATCATCGAGAGATACAGAACGCGAGCTCATTTGGATCTCTGTAGGCCTCATCTGTCCTTGTGAAGAGAAAGTCGCCTGGCGCTACTAACCCGGGTACCTGGGTGATCGAGTTCTGATCCACGAAAACGTTGGCTAAACGAGAGGCGAACCTATCATTACACTGCACTTGTGCTATTTTAACTATTTTATTGCAGGGAGGAGGATTGGGGGGGGGGGGATAAATTATCGGTGGCCCCTCCAAAACAATTTGTTGGTTTCGGCCCAACTCATAATAAATTGCTGTGTACCTACGTGTAGCACTTTAAGATCCTGTTCCAATATTAAGGATTGGGAAGGAGCAACCCAATTATAACGAATGTCGAAAATAGCATGTGAATCGGACGAATGGGGTAGATTTGGCACGTACTTACTCTTAATCTCTTGATGGGAACAAATTCCATTAGTCACATTAGCTACCATTTTAATATAAAAATAACTTACGAAGTGCCCATCAATTTACACTACACTCCGGTCAAAAATCTCGACATTTCCAACAGGAAAGTATTAAAGGCACATAACTCCCTCCGGTATATTTTAACAGCTTCACTCGATACATTACCGGAAATAGTTTTACATAAACTGATTTACCTTTCATTTGCTGGTCTAAGGGTACGATGCAGATGTCAGTAGTGGCGCGTAAATGTTATTAGGCTTGTTTTAAACGGCTCGGTCCGAGCGGTATATAACTCCCGCCACATCGCTGGCAAGCCGCGGCCCTGGAGGAAGGATAATTAATCCTTCGCTCAAGTTTGCGACTTGGTCTTACGATGTGTCACGTTGCAGCGGCCCCGAAATGAGTATGACTAGTGTCGTAGAGCAATGCGCGCTGCGGTCGTTTGAACTATATTTTAGCGTAGGTGACGCAGAGTAAAGCGGCCAGAACGGAGGGATTTATGTGCCTTTAAAGGCACATAAATCCCTCCGTCCTGGCCGCTTTACTCATACGTCAACTGCGCTAAAATCTAGTTCACACGACCGCAGCGCGCATTGCTCTGTGAAACAAGCATGACGTCACATCCGACGCTAGATCATATTCATTTCGGAGCCGCGCCATGCGACACGTCGTACGATTGCTAAAAGGTAAACAAACACTGGCGCAGACGACTGCACCTTATGATCATCAATGTCTCCTGTCTGTTGCTTCGGTAAAATACCCACACGTTAGTTTTATTTGAACAAAGCTGACCAAATAAAAGATTCTGGGGTCTTTATTCTGTGTTGATGTCGAAATTTACGTCCTATCGTTGCCGACTATGTTACGTATATTAATTTATTGGCGATTTCAAGGAGGCATGGTTAGGGACCGGTCATTATGTACAGCTTTTTTTTTGGGGGGGGGGGGGGGGAGGGGGGGGGGGAAGACAATTCCCCCCCCCCCCTCTTCGGGCAGTAAATTTACGCCCCTGCGACCCATCTCATCTTTTCCTCCCGACCGTTATTTTTTTCCTTGTAGCCTAATTTGTGACTTAATGTTTTATTATTATGCGGGCATCAAACATGGCGTTACTGTACAGAAAAAAGGCATAAAATTGGGTCTGTTTTAAGTGTACCATAAAAAAAAATAGCTTCTCCCGACCGACCCTAGTTGCAATTGGTACTGCAGCTAAACGTTTTTCCCTTAGGACTTATGTCTGCTACGACAATTTACGTCTGAAACTCAATCCACGATTTAATTTCTTCTCCGACTTTGGTTTTGTCCATCACCGTGTCCTGATACCCCTGCTCCACCCCCTTCTTTCCTAGTTTCTTGCGGTAAACATAGGATAAACCTAATTGTCGATCCAATTCTCGTTTTGTCCTTTCCTTTACCGATTCGGTGGCAAATCTACTTGGAATAGATAACATCACTCGCCATTTCTCCTTATAAGCTCAGAACAAGGTTAACTGGGATTGAAGCTGCGTGCCTCGAGTAAGGCAGCTACTATCTCACTTGGCTTTAGCTCAGAAGCGGCAAGTCACGTGACGAAGTGCACGAAGAATAACTACGTCACAGACTAGGCGTGTAAACATCGCGTGACGTTACCGTTAAAAGTAGCCCGAGAAGCTTTCTGGCAGGAGTGAGATACTCTTCGGCCCGATTGGTAAAAAAGAAGCTTACTAGCATACACGCGTCACATCTGTCATCGGGATCGTACACTTAGACGATCAAATAAAAGGCAAATAAATTCATGTAAAACTATTTCCAGTAATGTATTGAGGAAAACTGTTCAAATGCACCGGAGGCAGTTATGTGCCTTTAACACTTTTTAATTTTTAAACAGCACGAAGTCACAAGAAAGTACAAGGCCCATCTTCAACGTGACAAAATTATACTAAGGTTTAATCAACGAGACTGTTAGACTTCTAATTTCATATACACTGCAGTGAAACCTCACATAATTAAACATCGAATGGACGTTTCTTACGGTTTGTGTATCCACCTGTGCTTTTTTCAAGTTTCAATGATTTTAGATTTATTTACACGACAGTGGTTGAATACAGCACTGAGATTTCACGTGGACTAAACACTGCAGCAATATGTATCTTAAAATTTACAGGAAAGCTTAATGACGTTCTTTTCCTGTTTTAACTCTCTGGGTCAGTTAAACCTTACCTTAAACAACAAACGAGTTCATTTTAATTTTTTTAATATGATTTACAGGCGATGAGTTACTAGGAAAAAAATTAAACTTGTACTGCGCATGAACGGGGCATGAAAACAGGGCCGGATTTAGACCTTATGAAAAATTCACCAAATTTACACAAGTTATAGGACTTACTTTTATGCCTTGAAAGTAGCAATGCATTCTCGCCAGCTGCTGCCACCTTAATAAATTAATCACTAGCGTTCGCATTATTAAGACACAGCAAAACAAAAACGACGTTGGTTATAATAATTGGTGAAGCTCGCCCTACGCCTACGTTACATGTTACAAGACTTCTGATTGGTCTAAGCACTGTAGGAATGTTCCACCTACTTGTAGACAATCGAAAGGAAAATAATATGATTAAAAAAGAAGATTTGCGCATATTTCAATCGGTTTCTGCCGATCAGTCAAAAAGACAATACTCTTCTCAGGGCGGGTTTACGCATCGACAATTTTCTCGGTCACTAGTTAGAGGAATAGTTAGAGAGCCGTTTTACGAACTATATTCGTTTGTTCGTATCTCTACGCGCTCAGCGGTTCTAAAACGGACAAATATTGTCTTTACACCTGACATTGCCGTTGGCCTTCAACTTCTGCAAACTTTTTTCACATATAGTGACGTGCGGTGGAAAGCAGAGTGATTTTTTCATCCTTTGCTTTTGTCCGTCTGTCTGTATCCACCATAACTTTTCGGAATCCACCCATCGGATTCGTTTCACATTTTCATTTGCCATCTCTGCAATCTATTTTTGAATTTAACCTCGTAAATCAATAAAATTAGGCAGAAGGTTCTGTGGATTTTAATTTTGAAATATCTAAGTAAACACCAAGAGTAGGCTACGATTCTTCACGGTTTTTTTTGTATATTACTCATTCGCTTCACTCACTCAATCAGCGATTGTTAGTCAGTGTGTGCAAAAATGAGATTGAAGCATCCTAAACAGACGATGTAACCTTATGCTATTGAAATTATTTTTTATTTAAAAAAACCTGATAATTTAATTTTTAAATAACTTTTTTTTTAAGTAAATGCCCTCTCCCTATTTTTCAATAATCAACACGTGAATAGCCTTGCAATTTCACAGTTTTGATTAAGTGAGTAAACAGTCTTTCCGAGGGAAAAAAAACAAACAGGAAAATAAATGGCTTTACAAATAACATAATGCTCCAAGGTGAGTGATGCAGTAAAGTATTTAGTACTAGTATTTAGTATTTAGTAGCGCCTTTAAAAATATGTATTCAGATATATTTATTTAGGTGTCTGATTATTTAAGAGCTTAGTTCCATTTTGTCTTTCTTGTGTCACAAGGATTTGTTACAGTCAGTCAAGCATGCATAAATATTAAAAATTATTTTCAGTGGATTTCCTGTGTGACACGGTTACGGTATCTAGACACACGCTAGTGTGTCGCCGCCAAGTAACAGTAGGTCATCCCATTGTAGACATCCGATTGTTAAAAATTGATTGTTAATGATAAAAAGGCGGATCACTAGCAGACATGTGTCTGTTAACGCACTGAAAGCATATTTTGGCATGTTGAGGATAAATCCCAATGCGACAGAAATGTTTCAAATTGTGGAAAATGTAAGGGGAAGGGTCAGAGATTAAGAAAAACTAAAATTTAAAGGATGAGTGTCCACCAATCATAGAGAAAAAGATGCGTCAATAACGTTGTTTTTATGTTACTGTCCAGCTAGCTAGCTAGCTAGCTGACTAGCTAATAAGATTTTTCCCATGTTAAATTCCATAGACTTTTTGTTCATGGCTAGCGCAAAATTACGAAGGCCTAAGTACCTGAATTTTTGCACACGGATGCATGGTGATCTGAGGATGGTCCTTTGGTTGGTTTGGGGGTTGTAGTGGTCAGGACAAATGCGTGGGAGGGTTTAAAATTTGCCACCGGCGAATTTAAATTTCGTTTCTTTTCCAAGTTGCAACCAAAGATTTTAAGCAACAATGGCTTGAACAATCAAGACTGGTCCTTAGTTTTATTGTAAAGCCTGGACGAACTAAAAACTGAACTGTAACGAAGGACAAAATAAAGAAACATTAACGTTGCCGTGGATTGCGTAAGAATAAAGGGATGCACGTTAGATGATGGTACGCAACAATACGAGCATACACGAGCTAATGGTTTTTTTTTGTTAATAACCCAAGAAAAAAATTCTTCGCGTTCTGCTGTTTTAGTAACAGCGACCTTCGGAGGTTTCTGCATGACTAAATGTGAACGAAATCTTGAAAAATTAAGGGGAAGTTGCAGGGATAAACAAAACAACTGAAGGGGATGCTCTGATTGAGTGAGCGAAGCGAACGAAATCAGCGATTGTTAGTCAGTGTGTGCAAAAATGAGATTGAAGCATCCTAAACAGACGATGTAACCTTATGTACGTTCACAGTCCTATGAAAGATGTGATATCCACCCAAAACCAAAACTGGTAGAAAATCCCGCCAAGTTTCCAAAAACGGTCGGCCTTTGAAGGTAGTGATATCATTCCACCAGGGAAAGGCCGCCAAGGTTAATCCTATTAGCCAAGTTAATCGCACCGAATACTACTTTGGACGTTAAATGAAAACTTGAAGATTGCTACCGATAGTAGCAATCTTCTAGTTTTCATTTAACTTTCGAACTATTAGTATGTGCGATTAACTTGGCTAATTGGAATAACCTTGGCGGCCTTTCCCTGGTGGAATGATATCACTACCTTCAAAGGCCGACCGTTTTTGGAAACTTGGCGGGTTTTTCTACCAGTTTTGGTTTTGGGTGGATCTTACATCTTCTTCTTACATTATAACCCAAGTCTCATAGCAGAAATGAAACAACCGCAACGACCCCCGGAAGGGGAACAATGAAAACGTGCGAGTGTATCAATTATTTGGCTTGAAGTTGAAACTGCGACGTTGTTGCCCTGAAAAAAAGTTGAAATTGGCACATTGTTACCTCGACTAACAATTTGCTCTGCGCTGTCATCGCAAAGGCATGTCTTAAATGACGTCACGTACGAAGGACAGTTATTTTTCGCACGATAATGGAAGTGGGGAAGGGTCTAAACGGGGAATGCCCGTTGGTGGGGCAGTGCTTATGTTACAGCCACTATTTGATTACGATATTGCTTTGCGGAGGGAGAGGATTGACGGAAAGGATGAGTGTTACACAAAGAAAAATTGACTGTTGCAGTGAACGATCAGGCAGCACCACGCAAGTACTGGGAAAAAACCACGGGTCAAACAAATCCCCGGGCGAAGCCGGTACGATGCTAGTTGTTAATATTGCAAACGTTGATACCGTATGATGCAGCAAAAACAGGGCGTCTGCAAGAGTCGGCCCTTAACTGATTCCTCCAGTCAAAGCCACCTACAGTCAAGGCCCTATCAGATCAGACCAAAAAAGGCGAGTAAAAGCAACCATTGACATAGAAGAAATCGCAAGTTTGCTAGGTGCTGCCATCTCTACACCAAGCGGCAAAATTTCAAATTAACCGACGAGGGTTCCAAATTCTGCCAACCGATGGTGCCACTTGGCAAACTTGTCGCCTCGGTATTTGTCGCGCCTTCTAGCGGAGCATTGTGGAAGGCAATGATGACATGGCCTTTACTGTAGGTGGCTGTGCTCCAGTACAAGGCTACCTGGATGTAAAGGCTTAACGTTAGAAATTCGACGCGTCGTCCAGTTAGCCACCGATTCTGCCACCAGTCGAGCTACTTACACCCCAAAAATGGACTGCGGACTGAACTGTGAAAGGTACGTGTGACACGCGATATGCGGATTTTCAACTTAAAACACTGCATTGACACCAAATTATTAAACTTTAACAACAATGATTTCATGCTATACGTACCTCTTTGTTCACTCGACGACAAAACAAAGCCTCCGGAGGTTTAATTTCATGAATTTCAAGCAGTAGAACAACCAAGGTACGTGTGTATTGTACTGTATGATACGCTACGGCGTTTTCAATTCTCATAAAAAAGTTGTTAAACGATCCTTTGACGTAGCAGTAAATCGTCCGAAGACTTCAATAATAGTCACCATTACCGTAAAATAATGTTCGTTTAGCGCCTCAACACCAGTAAATCCAATAATGAGAAGATATCACGTTTTTGTGCATCCCGCTAACACTAATCATTGCTACGATTGGGGTTTTTCGTTCTTCGTGCTTTCAGTTTAGTGCAACGCTTGGACGACGCGTCTAGCATGCTACGTGAAACGGAGCGTTAAGCCTTTACGTATAGGTAGGTAGCCTTGTCCAATAAGAGGTTGAATGCGGTTTTAGCATAGTTTTTACTTGGTTAATACTAAATCTGCTGGCTACATCTCGCCTTTACTGGAGAATGCAGCTTTCGAGTGTCGAATAGTAACCATGGCAACAAAACAACGCGGACGCAGATCTTCTCTTCGTGCCTCGCAACACAACGTACGATGCATGCAACATGACAGCGTCGATTTACGACAACAAGAAAACAATTCTTGCTGCAGTACAAGACGACGGTCTGATTTCTCAATGCCGATGGCAGAACCCCGAAATCGGCGCCATGTTGAATTTTGAATCTCGCTGCAAGCAGCTATTTATTCTACCGCCGTCTGATCACTGCTAGAAGCAATTTTTCAATTTTTTTATTTCCCAAAGCCGTGACCGGACGTCGTACGCCTTGTACAAATACTAATATGACTGAGGAAGACTGCTAGAAGCTGTTCTTTGTGCGAGAATAGCAAATTTTTGAAATAGCGTCAAATGACAACAATGTTGTAGCAATGTTTAAAATGACTTGCATTTCGTTCTTTATCCGTGTTGTTATGTATAATACATTTGATTTTGTTATCTATGACAGCATTCATTGAGTAAAAACTGGAAACTAATAGTAATTAAATAACGGTTGACTAGCAAATCGCGTTTGGCGAGCGAGAAGGTCTCGTTGCATAAACGCGCCCTTATGCATTTACGGCTTTTGCAATTTTCTTTTTAAGCCTTAAGCATGGGGAAGACAGGGCGCGTTTACGCAACACTCGCCTTTGCATTCTCGCAGCTAGACCTCAATCGCGATGGCAAAGGTGACATTGCCATGGTAACAACGCTAAATGGATTAGCTAAATCCGACATCGTTTGCGTAAATACTTGCAGTCTTATAATCCGTGCCAATAATATAAAGAATTCCTCATGACGAAACAATTTTCCCAAACGCTTCTGAACTCACGTTATTTGCTGTTTTCGTTGCGAGGCGGCAGACATAAAAATGCCGCCATGTTGGAATTTGAGGTGATTTCTAGCTTCTAGCTGCGAGAATGCAAAAGCGAGTGGTTGCATAAACGTGCCCTTAGAAATCGTCTGAAATTTCAACATGGCGGCCGTTTTAGCTCTGCCGGCTCGCAACGAAAACAGTTAATAATATGAGTCAGATGCTAGTGGGAAAATTGTTTCGTCAGGAGGAACACTTTATCTTATTGTCGCGGATTATAAGAGTGCAAGCATTTACTCAAACGACGTCAAATTTAGCAATCCAGATTGCGTTGTTAGCATGGCAACGACACATTTCCCATCGCGATTAAGTTCGAGATGCAAAAATGCATAAACGCAGCCTCAATACATGCAATACGCGAGCAGCCAGCCTACAATTGGAATTTTATTATGTAACAAAATTTCGCCTAACATCCCTAACGTAACAGCATATTTCTTTATCCGAACCCCCTTATCAGCCTTTGACGGCGAGGTTTGTCATAGTTTTTATTTTTTTTAACAGTTGTAACAAAATGAATCATTATATTTGGATAAGGGGGGGGGGGGGGAGAAGCTTGCAAAATATGTACGTGGGCAACCACTTGCTTGCGTACCGCCTGTGTTGTGGAGTTCAGTTTTTATCGCTGGCTGAGATCTCGATCTAACTTTGTTCTCGACAAACTGAAATGATAAAACGTCAGACAACTCGATTTTTCTTAACAACTAGAATAATTTTTTTTAATGTGAGATATGTAAAGCACCATTTATTTTTTTCTCTATTAGTTCGTCTCTGCCAGAGGGCAAAATTGTTTGATGCTATCGCAATATTGTGATACTTCGCGATATTTCTCCTAGATATTTCTCCTATCTCCAAATCCAATCGCTACAATTTCCCTATATTTACACCAATATTCCAGAACGCAGAGTTGATTTAATATCATGCTGATCATGATCCCCGAGTAGGCATAGCCTTCAATCAAATCCCTCATCACATGCAATCCTAACTAATCCTAACTCTTCATACAGGACAAGTTTTTTTCCCGTTCTTCTTGTAGATGGGAATTCAAGCAATTTTGACAAGGGTCTTAAACAGCCAAAAATTAAACATTCTAAAATGAACCGTTGATTTATTGGAACTCTTTTGCAAATTTCGGTGTCAGAAAAAGATATTTTATTCATATCAGTGGGTCACAGGGGAAAGGTGGAGGGCAAAGGGTCAATATTGCCCCATCCTTCCACAAAACCCCAATTAAAACGACATACCCTCTCACAATTTTAGCGCATCCTGCACTAAATAGCTTTTGCAAGATTAACATAGGTTACACTGAATGTCGCAAAACAGTTTCTCACGAGAAGGGAAACAGGACAATGAATGCATTTGCAACTTTTATACACGTTTGTAGTAATGTTGCAAAACTGAGCCGTACAGGAAAGCCTACCTGGAGGAATGTATCTTTAAAAGTAAAATACATTTACTGCAGCTGAAAAATTGTGAAAATTGGCTTTTAAAATTTTTGAGGCACAAAACTGCTGAAATTTAGTACTTTTACCGGGAGTGGGAGGGGGAGGGGGAGGGGTCCGAAGACTTAAAGCAATCCCTGCCCTCTCCACAGACCCTTTAAAAGCTAAATTCTCGCAGCCCTTTCTGAACTCCAATTTTTGCCCTCTCCCACACTCACCCACTGCGCTACTGACTGATATATACTCGAATTCAAATTATGTTGACAAAGACCTGAAACCAGCCGAAAATTAAACGAATTCGAAATCAAACAGTTAATCACGTCTACCACGTAGCGTGGGAGTTGGAAACATAAGCATAAATTAAAGAGACACATAAATAATTTTGTAACACATAAATAAAAAAAAAATACAACTTTAACTCGTATAACTCAATGTTTTTACCTTATCAGTAGAGCAACTCGTCTTTTTGCCGGCAGCGCAGTTGATGTTTGTTCGTTGGCTGGCTATCCTCTAAGTTCCGTCTCTCTCGTCAAAGAAGCAAACAGGAGTCAACCTAAAGATGTGTCTTGTAGATATGTCATTCACCGAGATAAGGCCTCAGCACGACTCGGCGTCTCTCTCTCTTCCTTTGGTTCCGTTTTCTGCTACAGCGGCTAGTGAGTGTGTGGCTCCACAACTTCGCGTTCCCGGCGTTTTTATAGTTTCGCAATAAACCAAAACACTCCTCCTCCTTTTTTCCACAAGGGACCTGATGAATCACAATGTAAAGATAACCCGGGTCGGTAAATCCCTCGAATTTTAGGTTCCCAAACCCACTTCACACGCACACACGTCGTAATTACGGAGATGAAATTGTTGCGATGACGACGCTTTATACCACTCACTCACTGATCAATATGCGTGTCATCCAGAACGTACACTCACTCACTGACGGCTGATTCGTTCGTTAGGCTTAAGTCACTTAATTGCTGTCTTCTTCTAATTCCTCCTTTCCGTTTTTTTTTTGGTGTGATCCTGATTTTTTTTTGTGTGGTTCCGTTTGTGGTTGGTCTCACATGCGATCGTCTAACATCTCATTTTCTCGTTAACCGACTATTAAAAAATGGATGCCAAGGCTTGATCGACGAGCAGATGGGACCGCACAAGCAGCCAAGTCATGAGTTGTAAACATTAGACGGATTAAACGGTTTCTCTCGATTCGTTAAACGATCTTATTTCGTGGCTTATCCCCAAGTCAACAATATCTTCGCTCAAAATTCAATTCTCGAATCAATGTCTTTCTTGATCAGCGTTCGATCTATCCTAATACCAATAATAGCATTATTCTTGAACCAGTAATCGCTTTATTCTGTGTTGTCAAGTTCCGATTAGCTCACGCCTGATTTACGATTAACCTCACCGTTACCAACTTATGCTGGAATGTTTGTCTATTTGTTACCGACAATTTTTATAGTAACGATTCTAGTCTTAGTCCGTGAATTAATCCAGTCAGCTCGACCCAACAGGTAACGACAAAAATAAATCGTATCCAGTCTGTCCCAATTGTGTCAAACAGACGCACACCTATTAACAAACCGGAAACTGTGACAAACACCGGATGTTGTGCTTATGTTTTCCGTGAAAAATGAATTTCACCTTTTTTACTTCTTATCCCGCAATCTTATCACGCGACGACTCGAGAGTATATTCTCATAATTCGTATTTTATCAATATTCCTAAAATGAAGTGAAAAAGAAATTTAAAAACTTGACTTCCTGCACCCTATTGTCCGTTTAGGCCTATTTCAAGCGAAACGGCGCTCCACCTTGCCTCTCTCTATATTAAACGAATTTAATTTCACCTGATATTCCTCATAAAAGCCCCTCAACGGCCACGTTATGACGTCATGGTCTCCAGGGGTCCACGCAATCCAGGTGATATCACGTGCTTTTTCCCCCGCCGTCGTCTCTGAATCACATTTTTTATGACCCGTACCAGCTTATCGATCGTCCACGTCAAGTTCCGAGCCGTAAGTTACACTCGCGCCGAAAAATCGCTCCACTGGACCGCAAAAGTCGATTTTTCTTCCTTTTTTCTTCTCTTATTTTTTTTTATCACCAGATTTTTTACTTTTGCTCTTCGATTGCAAAGGAACGATCGGGTTTTGGCCAAAGAATTATTGTTGTTCCAAACTTTTTAGCTGCCATCAGGATAGGCTTCAACTGAAGCGTTGTTGGCATCGTCACACAAGTCACTTCCGGTTGCAAGATGGCTGCTTCCGGTTGGATGCGTTACTGCACCCAAGATGTCACCCTCCTTTCTGTTAGACAGTCTTCATTTGTACACCTGGAAACGAGAAGAACGAAAATTGGAATTAGTCGTGGAGCAGCTGAAATCACTGAAAATCATTCAATATTGTAGCAACTGGAAGATAAAAGCGCAATAAACTCATTCGGGTTAAGATGGCGGCCATGTTTTTATATCGAAAATAAAAACACAAAAAAATCCTGATCTCTTATTTTGATGAAGTTACGCTATGAACAGCCATTCAACATTGGTCGCCATCCTAGGCTGAATGTATTTACATAAAAACCATCAGCGATTTTTTTTCAAACATCTGTGAATAACTAGACACATCTCTGCAATTGTAAAGAGATTATACTGCAGTATGAAATTTTAACAGCAGATTACGCCATATTCCTACTGATAGCTAGTATAGCAATCTACGCAAAATAATAAATTGTGTAATAAATAAATGGGAAAGTAAGTGTGTAGTGTGCATCGGCTGACTGATAATACAGACCGCAGAAAGTTAGCTGATAATGCATGCAGAAATGTTGTGTATTAAAAAGAAATTATGATGATAAAAAAATAATGAGTATGACTGATAATGCAAAATTGAGAATGCGCACCTCTAGTGTGCATTTTACTTTTTATTTTGCGTTTTTTTGTTGTTCTGTTATTAATGTTTTTAGTGTTTTTGCCACCAGGTTATCCAAAAATGCATGTTCTGGAACATAGCAAGGTATCCAAGATTTTCCTTTTGCTACCAAACAAAACCCAGAACGGAACGGGAAGGGGGATAGAGGAAATTATCACCTCTCGGAGCTAAGAATATTTGCACATTTCAAGAATTCAGCAGGTAATACTACTGTTAACTGGTCACATAAGGCATTATCGATAATTTTTTCGTCCTAGTACCTCCATTTTTTGTTTTTAATGCAACGTAATATTCTCATTGCAAATATCACTTGAGCTTAGTTTTAATATCGACCATTTTTCTCAATGACTCGTTGCATTCCCAAGCTGGTATAAAGAGAAAACACAAGACGTTTTTAAAATTCGGAATTCAACTCGTGATTACCGAAATTTTATCGATATAAAACTAGCTCTTGGGGTATTATTTTAATGGCAAATATTTCTCTGGGGACGTGTTATTGTTCTCTCTCACTGTATTAATGGCAGAACCAATTTTTTCTATCATGTGGAAAGTCTTCCATGTGGCCTTCTGAACGGTTCGTGGAGTGTTTGTTACGGCCATCAGATATGTCTAAGGCTCAGGATATGAATGAATAGTTATCCAGTGGTTCGAATCGGAGTGACCTTATTTCAGCTCGTTTATTCCTTCTCCCCTACAAAGCAAATAAAGTGATTTTCACTTGTTTGTTACAATAGGTCTTATAAGAAAATCTTAAACATAAAAAGAACAATTAAACTCCGTTTCATACACCATTTTATTCAACAAAAAGAAATAAATTCGAGATTTACTATTTTAGTACCATTGCTGCCTCTAGATGACGTTGTCAGCAAAGTGTCTTAAAACTAGAGTTTAAATAACTTGTACATTTTTTAGATATCAGATTTTTCCTTTTTTTTTTTATCAAATGTTTTATTTGTTCTTTTTAGGGAAGGGGCAAAAAAATGGTACTAAAATTGGTAAATCTCAATTCTTTTTCTTTATTGTATAAAATGGTGTATGAAACGGATTTTAGTTGTTCTTTTTGTATTAAAGAGCGTTTTAAAAAAGGACTATTATTGTCATAACAAGTATAAGTCACCTATTTTTTCCTCATGTGCCACCTTATTGAGTCTAAGTATATGTATGTCTTCACAGGGGGTTCGTCAAGTCATTATTACGGCCTTGTGAGGTGGCTCAGTTCGTTGGTTCGAATGCTTGTCACGTAGTCTCAACTTCAAGCACACGTCGTTCGGTTCGGTAATTCAGAACAACAAAAGCAAAACAAAAAGTAGCGCTGCCGAAAGAGCCCAAAACTTAATTACTTATGCTATAAAAATATTACATTAACAGTAAAAACAAACAAAAAAAAGCAGTGAGTGGTATGTAAAGCTACTTTCAACTGCTAATAGTTTTCTCACGATGGAGAGGTACCGTAAAAGAGTTAAAAAACAGTAATGTTTTTTCAGCGATTTTTTTCCTACCCGACTTTAAACTCCCATTGTATACTAGGGGTCACCGAATTTCGGTTTCGGTTTCAGTATCAGCACCGAAACCAGGAAATTTTCAGTTTCGGTTTCGGTTCTTGTTTCGGTTCAGTTTCGGTTTCGGCCGAAACCCACGAACGGATTTCGGTTATAACTAAATACAGATGCTAACCTATTTACGTTGCCTTCTGGACTTATATGTAAGGCAACGTATATAGGTTAGCATCTGTATTTAGTTATTTCGTGTGAGCCTTTAGCATTCCCGTATTTGATTTCGGTTATGGTATCGGTTTCGGCTAAATCCTACGCTGCAGTTTCGGTGAAGCCGAAACCACTGCTGCCTCCTGGCAATACAAGATTTCTGCGTAGACTAACTAGACTGTATCCTACGAGTGCTGACGTCCAGGGAACCCCATCACAGATTCAGCTTTCATCTGCCATGCCAATAAATAATAAATAAAAATTTCCTTTCAATAAGAATTGTATCATAATTGTAATGGCTTCGTTACACTGGAGGGATTTATGCTTTCATTTCTCTTTATGTTTTCAAGCAAAGCTTTTACTTATTGAATAGCGCACTTTTCTGGTTTATGGTTTTAAAATAAAAAAAAAGGCTAATGACCAAAAAGAAAAAAAAATACAAACGAAAGTCCTGAAGTGATTTTTGCACTGAGTATTGACTGTTTTTGTTAAGTTCTAAACTTTTTGTGTGTTTTGGGTGGAAGTGCGTGCGTGGATTTTCTCAGCCTAGGGCCAGAAAATGAGTAAACTGGGCTCTGCCTCCCAGTGTAGACTATGTCTATGGAAAACCTAATACATTCATAATTTTATGAGCTTATCCTTGCTTTTTATCTAATTATTAATACTGATGTTATTCTAGTTAGGTTTTGGTTCCGGTTTCGGTTTCGGCCGAAACAGAATTACTGGTTTCGGTAGTGGTTTCAGTTTCGGCCGAAACCAAATCATCGAAACCGGTTTCGGTTTCGGTAGGGGTTTCGGTTTCGGCCGAAAGTGAAAAAATCGGTTTCGGTCGACCGTTAATTGTAACTTCTAAACGTTATCTCGTGACACTCATACAGTAGACAGTTGAAAATGGTACAGTAATGTTCTTCTATACAGCCGAAACGGCTTGAACGAATACAGCAACGACTTTGGCCATCCGTCCTTCACTTTTCAGTTGTAGTCAAGTGAACTTTAAAAAAACCACGGCAAATTAAAACATTGATGCTTAAAGGTCATAGGCTTTCTCGACTAACTCAAAGAAATAATAACATTTGATCGTCGCATTGGCCCACTATAGGAAGACACGCGACCGTACAAAACAAAAGCACTTTGTTAACAACACACATTAGCTTCATTAAAAAAAAAACTCGACACCGTATTACATGAATGAATAGGCCTACTTTCGAACCATATTCTCCCTTAGCTGCTACTTACGAAATTAAAACGGCACGTAAAAATTAGGCTTAAAAGCAGAACACCTAAAATCTAAAGCCGAACAGCTAACACATTTTTAACCGGCAATTGTGATTGTGTAATAGAGATCGCTGTTGCAGTGCGTGATAAAAGTGTGCGCCTCAACATTTTCGTTGAAAAAAGTAGCAGTATACAGAAGACCGGTTGCGACTGTATGGGTAGTTGCTGCAGCTTCTTGTTTCTTTCTTCTCCTATTAGAGGATGGGGGAATGGAGGTGGATTTTTCTGACATTGTGGAATACCAATACTGTGCCAAAAACTTACTTGCTTCGCCCCCCCTGGAAAAATGTGTCCCTTCCAAATCCGTTCTGCCTTCATCCTCTAATAAGTAAATTGGTTGGAGCAAAGTTACACCTACAGTTGTTCCAACTCAAACTTCGAGAAATTTTGAAATTTTAAGACCAGTTGCACCCTTGTTTTCTCCTTGCGTTGATTAATAGCTGTAACTTAACCAACTGGATGTGAGCTGTCTGCTTCCGTACTTAATCAATGGGAGTTAATGATATGCTGAATACATAATCAGTCGGTTATCCCATAATATACGCGAATATCCTTTTAATTCACCGCGTTTCAAATCACATGGCATTCGAGACACCCGTGAATACATTCCGATACTTAGGTATCTCTTATGGTGGCGTAAACATCTAGCACACTCACAGCGAACATCGTACAAAACCAAGGTCAACTGTGATTGAAGCTGCAGCTTCGATCTCAATTGGCCTTGAATAAAACACAAAGGCCCTGTCTCTACTGTGCTGTGATCGGCAATTTTCTTGGGGAGCAATAGGCCAACCCAGTATTTTGTTGGGATGCACAGTGTGTGTACGTAGCCTTCTATTGCACGCATTAACTTCCATGAAGTCCTAGGCCGGTCGTGGGATTCGACCCACGGTTCTCTTGGTTTGGAGGTGGTGACGTCGAAATATGAAAAATGTGAAATAAGCTCTTTCCTTTCCTTTCGTGCGCAAGAAAAGTATTTACTTTATAATTCACATGGAGCCAATATTTATATAAATATAATATATATATATTATATATAAATTATAGCTAATTTCTGTTTCTTTAATAACTAACGTAAAGAGATAACATTTATCAAAACGTTCGAAAAATAGTGGCGCCATCAGCGGTCGAATTGACGAACCACATAATATTCGTACTTTCTCAAGGAATTCACCAATTTCATCAGAGATGGCGCTGCTTACTTTTTGAACACTTGGTTAATTACTTCCTCTTTTCTCAGACATTACAAAATTAACCGAATACCATTTAGAAAAAAAGCATTTGAACTCGTGTCCCCATGGAACTCACAGCTGTGAAGGGACACAAATAAAAACAACTAGAGTTCACTCAAACGAAACGAAATATAATTAGGACTCCAATCCAGGGAACAATGATCGTAGTTTTACTCACATGTTTACATGTTTTGTTTTTTTAATGAATTTCTTTTGAGCCTTAAGTCAGCCGAAGCAACTTAATGCTTGTATGGTTGAACCGGCTCAATTTGGAACATTACAAGACTTTTAGAGGAGAAGAAATATCTGGTAAAGGGAGGTGCCAACCCGGGGATTCGATCCGAGAAACCTCTGATCATCGTAGGGGCCGAAAGATTGTCTAGAATTGGCCAGAATAGTTCCCATAGCCACTGAAGGAGCATGGTAGCCTCTAACGCTACTCTGGCCGGCAGGGACTTGCAAATTTCCCCTTTCCAGGGGTACGACCAGATCCGCAAATCTCCAGCAAAAAGGCTGAGCTCTCTCACAACTCAGCCACGATGATAACGTAATGTCAAAATGTGAACGCAATTTGTTTTTAAAAATATGTGAGTGTTTGTCGGTTTCTGTTTCTCGTATGAGTGATTATGTGTTCATTTTATGTGTGATTTTTTTATTTTCAGTTTTGTAAGCGTTTTGTTGTTTACGGCGCAAGTGTTCGTCAGTTTGAGTTTTTGTGCGTGTGTGTGTTTGTATTTTATGTGTGTATTTAATTTGTGCGAAATGCCCGACCATTTTGTTTGTGATTAGTGATGTACATGTATATGGACGGAGGTTGGTGTCACAATCCTTGTTCCCTGGAATTGGAGTACAAATAACAGTACGTTTAGTTCGCGTGAACTCGAATCCGTTTTCTATTTGTGTACCTTCACAGTTGTGAGTTCCATGTAGATACGAGCTCTCATGCTTTTTTTCAGTTGATATTTAGTTGATATGTCCATAACAGAAAAGTTTAGTCATTTTCTTAAAACAAATTACATTGGCTTAGCAGCGAAGCCATACATGGCCTTCGTTCCTTCAAGAAAACGGATATAGCGCAGCCAAGGCTAATCAGTTTCAAGACAATTGTAAATTAACCTTTGGCTGTGTTGTAGCTTATTATTGGGGAACGAAGGCCATTTGTGGCTTCACTACTAAGACAATGTAATTTATATTTTTGGAAATGACTAACATTTTCTGTTATGGCATACCAACTAAATGTCAACTGAGCAATAGCAGTCTCGGACTAAATGGCTCTCTTCGCGACAATGTGCCAATTTCGTGACGAACTAACAAAATAAAATGGCTCCTAGCACGGTAAGCATAAAATAGTGCGGCTAATTAGTACCAACAGGAATTTAAAACTTGATCAAGCGGATATTTCCAATTTTAAAGCAAATGCTTCACTTCATTTTTCAATTCCACATTTTTTTTTAAATTGACCATCAGAAAGTGAAAAATATCGTCAAACCTTTTCCTCAATTTTGTCAAAAACATCTAAAGGTATTATTAGAAAAAGTTTCCTTATTTCAAACGAACGTGTTTCAATTTCGTTTTTTTTTCTCCTTGATTCAGAGACCCTAGGGACACCGTTGGCCTCAGTACTGGACCTAAGTAACACTTTTCCTCTCAATCTCGGAACCTTAAGGACACTTTCGTCCTTAATTTCGTGACCTTAAGAACACTTTTGTCCTCAATTTCGGGACTTTAAGGACACTTTTGCCCTCAATTTCGGGACCTTAAGGACACTTTTGTCCTCAATTTCGGAACCTGAAGGATACTTCCCCTCAATTCCGGACCTTAGGAAGGCTATTGTCTGGAAATCCTATAAATTCTGGGCCTTAGGGATATTGTTGTCGCCGAATTCTGAAGCTTTGAAGTAACTCGACGCAGACTACAGGTCTTTGAGGAAACTGGAACGGGACCCACGTAAGCAAAGAGAAAGAAAGGTAACTAAACTACTTCACTGTGAGGTGGATCTACTCTGGGCTCAGACGATGTCTTACCACGTGAACACTATCCAGACGAGTCGAGGCGAATGCTGTTTTCCCGTCGCTCGCGTGTTAGGCTTCCCTGCCGGGCAAAAACAGCGTCTGAACACAGACTAGTGGAGCCCCACACAGCATACGACTCCCTGAAAACCTCGAATGGTTAGGCTACACCTCAAAGCAGAGAAAACCTGCCATCCAAAATGTGGGACCAGATTTGGACTGTGCCGTTGGCTCGTAAGCTGGCAGTACTCTACCGTTTGATCAAATTAGGAGCTTGGCTCGCCGTTTTTATTTGTAACCAATACACTGAAATAAAAATTCCACGGTTTAATGAGTGTTAAACCGACTTATGTGTAGTATGAGACCTAAAACAGAAATCGTCGTGCATTTAGCCTACCAAAGATTCTCCGATTTCCGAACACACTTTCCTTTTTCAGACCGTCTTTTCGAATGACGCAAACGGCGGCAAAAGGTTCCGACACGAAAACGGCTTTTGTCTGGGGATTTGGGCCGATTGTTGGTGGGATTATCGTTTTCTCGTCCGCTAATCCCCGTGTTATACCGACCAGCAGTTCGGCTGACGAGGGAGGGCGGAGGAGGGGGAATTAAGTTTGTGTTTGAATGGAGAACACTCCTCTAATCCTTCTTTATACAGAGCGCCCATTAATCGACGCACGCTTCTTTGATCTGAAGCGACGAACGATTATTCGCGTAAAATATTTTATAATATAAAGGACGAAATATAAAAGACGGGGACATTCGTATGGCGAATGTGAAATGCTTGGACCATCTCAAGACGAACTGCTGCGAAAGCATTTGTCCAGAATATTTTCATGAATCAAAGGTTCGAAGGCAATCAGACGACGAAAAATGCGGACGAAGAGAAATGTTTCAAAATAAACTACGGTTATGCAAACACCTATTACCGTTGCCGTTGGATTTAATTGTAAGAATTCCTGAACGGGGAATTGAACTGATGACATGAGAGACCAGCCCTATCACTCCACTCAGCGATACTGACACGCCAAAAAGGACACAAACAGCATTTACCAAAGCGATCATTTACGTTCTTCGCAAAGCAGACTGTGAGCATTAGCTTTCAGAGACTTTACAAGATACACCAGTTTGAAAAGGTAAGAGAAGACAATTGCCCCCGTCGGGGTCGAACCCAGGACATTCTGCAGGTCCAGCCGGACGCTCTGACAAGTGTGTGACCCTGGTCGCAGGCTCCAGCCAAGTTTGGAAGCTGTTCAACCTTTTTCAGTGGTAATCTAAATACACTTACACATACAAGAAGAGAAAGCAAATTGCTTCTCAGTCTCCACAATGATGTGAGTAATTAATAACAGTAGCTAACAAAGGCTTCTACGTACATGACAGCATCCATGTTGAACTCTCGATTTTATATTTGATCCTAGGGAAAGACTCCGGCGTTCGTTACCAGGCGCTACGCCAGCTGATTCGACAAACCCATGATTCATACTTTACTTCACCAACTTTAAAAGGCGTTGAGTTTCCAGCCGTGCGAGAATTGGCTTGTTGGCGCCAAGAGGCAAAACAAGCGATTCAACCCCCATCGGCCTTGCTTGAAGAATCCATCTTGTCCACTTCAAGGTCGTTTCAAGGCAGTGCGCAAACAGCGTCGAAACGATTTTAAAGCACTAGTGATATGTATCATAGCACGATCAGTGATATTGTTCACAGCTAATTTAATAGGTTAAAAGCGTATATTACAGAGGCACCAAATAATAAAAATAATACACCATGAACATGGTCACAAGATCAAAATTAATCTATTACGTCCATACCGTATCACTAACCAGGAAAATTAATCAGAAATGAAAGGCGCGACATTTCGAATACGAACCAGACATTAAAATCATAATAATTGGGGTGGTTGAATTCGAGAAACTTGGTAGTCCTGATGTAACACACGCCAGTTTAGTAGTAAGCCGCATTGTCACACACAGAGACGTCAGGAAGGATAAGAGTTGGTGGGGTGTAAGCCAGAAATTTACCGACATAATTTTCCATCGAGCCAAACATTTATGCAAATTTTCCAACTGATTTGCCGACTGACCAAATATTATGTAATTTTGCCGACTGATTTGCCAACTGGCCAAACTGGGGGGGGGGGGGGGGGGGGGGTTGATGGGGCCCCCCCCTCGCCACCCCCCCCTTCCCCCCCCACTTCCCCCCCCCAACCATGGGGGGGGGGGGGGGGGGGGGTGTCTGTTTACCCCGCTGAGCCTTATGAATCTTCCATGTTTTTTTTTTAACGACTATAAAACTAACGCCTTATTTCGATTTCGTCGGGACACTCCCTTTATTACCAGTATCAATTTTTTTTTGCTCCAAAATGTGAGTCACTTTCAAGATGTTTCTAGCTACTAAAATTCAGAAGTCACGTCGTTAACAAATGTGATTCCTAAATTTCAGCAACAAATTTTTTTTAAATGACTCACATTTCGGAGAAGAAAATTGAAATTTATAACATAAAGTGCCCTGACAGAGCAAACAAGAGTTTATTAGCTTACTTCCTGACCCATCAACATACTATAAATACAGATACAAACCCGTTTCTGTTGCCTTTTGGAGTTCAATGTCAGTGTGCCTTAGCGGGGAATTAAACCCTCGACTTTTAAGACCAAAGGCCGAAATTATGCGCTCGTCCATACTGTCACGTCCAAAAGGAAACGACCACAGGTTGAATTTAGCACGCACCAGAAACCTTTCAGTAACCTCTGGACGTTTGTCGATGCACAGTGAACAGTGAACGATGCACAGTTGGACAGCCAAACTGGCTTGGTAGAGTTAATTACAAATAAATACTGATGCAAACCTATTTCTGTTGCCTTTTGGAAATCCGTACCATGTAAGAGGCAATCACTACAATGTAATTGGTAATCCTTACAATGTAAGTGGTGTAATCCCTGCAACGTAAAAGAAGGCGCTGGGATGAAGTAGGCTAGAGTAAACGGCTAGTATCCCGGCTAGTAAACGGGATGTCCTGGGTTCGAGTCCCAGTCGGGGCAGTAGTCTTTTCTTTCTTTCTCAGACTAGTGTATTGTGTATCCTCACAAGGCCAGTCTTTAATGCAGACTGCTTGCTTCATTTAGGCTAGAGTCGCTGCGATGGATAAAGTGTCGTTGCCGTTGTAAGAACGCTGTACTCTACAACAGGGCTTGGTTAAATCCGTGCAGTCGTAACAATCCGTAACAATAAATAATGCTTCATCATGGATTCAATTTACTGTTAAATGTTCTGTTGTTAGTTGTAGAGTACAGCGTTCTTACAAGGGCAATGACACTTTATCCATTGCAGCGACTCTACTTCATCCCAGCGCCTACTCTTACGTTGTAGGGATTACACCACTTACATTGTAGTGATTGCCTCTTACATGGTACGATTATCTTTCACATTCTAGGGATTACCACTCACAATCTAGGGACTACGTCTTACATTGTAGGGACTACCTCTGACATTTAAGGTGTACCTCTTACATTGTAGTGAATGCCTCTTTCACTTTAAAGATTACCTCTCACATTGTATAAGGTTACCTCTTTCACTTTAAAGATTACCTCTCACATTGTAAGGATTACCACTTACATTGTAGTGATTGCCTCCTACATGGTACGATTATCTTTCACATTCTAGGGATTACAACTCACACTCTAGGGACTACGTCTTACGTTGTAGGGACTACCTCTGACATTTAAGGATTACCACTTGCATTGTATTGAATGCCTCTTACATTGTAAGGATCACTTCTTACATTGTAGTGAATGCCTCTTACATTGTAAAGATTACCTCTCACATTGTGAAGATTACCTCTTCCATTGTAGGGATTACCACTTACATTGTACTGAATGCTTCTTACATTGTAAAGATTATCTATTACATTGTAGCAATTACCTCTGACATTGTGAGGAAGACCTCTTACATTGTAGGGATTCAGTCTTATATTGTAAGGATTACATCTTATAAACCTTGAACCGATTGCCTCTTGGTTTTACATTTGTTTTTACATCTTCTAAGTTATTCCTATCATATCTTCTTGTCTGCTGCAGCTTCGTTTCTCTTCTTTTACTCACTTATGAGGGAACTGATATTAAGAAAACTGTAAGAGTTCACAAATAAAAATGACCGTCTCAACATTTCGGATCCAGATCGGTATAGAAAGAAACAGAAAATCTAAAAAAGATGTTGACTAGGCAGTTACACTGCAGTTGAAACTGAGTGTATTGGCGATCACTAAAAGTTTAGAAACAAGCGTGGAAACAGTGCCGCCAATGCAATCAGATAGATAGAACAGAAAGCAGCGATAACCAGTTAAAAACGAAAGGTGGATGGGGACAACCTGATGTCACTGCTTTCGGTTCTATCTGAAGTGAAATGGCAGTGCTGTTTCATTGCTTGTTTTCTTACTTTTAGCTATCACCAATACACTCAGTCTCAGTTGCAGTGTAACGGCCTGTTACAGACATAATCTTTTTAGACAATCGATTCGACTGCGTGAAAAAGATCCCAATATGGGACCTTATTATCAGGTAATTATTATTATTATTAACCATGACATTAAATGTTATTTGTGTATCTTAACAATCTGGATTGCAGTGCATTTCCTAAAATTTAACTGAGGATGTCCCTGCTCAACCAAAAGTATCTTCCCAAATAAGAAGAGCAGGTTGCTCGGCTCTCAACGAAAAGGCCGCTTCAAAAAACGGACCGCAGTCGGAAAAACAGGAAATGAACGAAACTACAAATAAAGGCGAGCAAATAACTAAATAAAAAAATATAATAATAGTAAAGATAAAAATTTCAGTCTCGCTCCCTCGCCGGGCCCCAACCAATATTCGGTCTGCGAGCCGCCCCGGGGTGGGGTTGGGAGGAGGTAAACTTCAAACACAACGAACGTTGCATTTACAAATTTTGTCATAATCATGACTTTCCAGACATTTTGTTACAGTGAAATTAGAACGAGTAAGCAGTGCGTATGCCATAGCTATTATTTGTAAATCATCGGCCATCGATCCTCGACTGAATTTAAAAAAACACCAAGCAAAAAAAAATGTTAGTGAGGCTCAATTTCAGTGAGGAAAGAATTTCCATTGCTAATCACGGGAAGACATACACGGCTTTTCCTTCAACTCAATTCTCATTTACTCACCCAAACTGATTTTCCGTTGTTTACGTTTCGTTTTTTCTCACTGGAGAGGTACCCAGACACGTGCCACCTTGTAGAAGCAACTGCGTTTGCATTCCGTATCGCCAGCCGACTGTGAAAGGATTAAAAAATCCTTGAAACCACTGAACTGCCACTGCATGATGACCACCCTCCCCCCTCCCCCACACCCCGGTCTCCCATTTTCAACTTCTACTTTGAATAAACAGCTCCGGGGTTAAAAGTTCAAACTGCGGCTCCCTCAATTGAGGTGGCAGCACCCTCGCCAGGACGCGCCGCGCATACGAAAACGTGTTCGAGAACAGAACTCGCCGAAACTGACACTTGTTGCAACCCTCCTCCTTACATGAAATTATATAGTATCTTGATTCGGCTGTGTCACGCATCGTTGTGTGAACGAGAAAAAGCGTGATATACGGAAGCGAAATAATAAGACCGTTTGGACATCTTCCTTAATTCCTTTTGTTGCATTGATACATTCAAGGAAAACTTGTCGTTCCCATTGCATCCGCCATTTTACCTGTAGGCAGGTACAAACTAATTTGCGTTTTAATTCTACGTTAGAGTCCACACGCATCTGTATATATTTATTCGACACGGACGCATTTAGTACAATGAAACATCTAGAAACGCATTCTTGTAGCTGGTAAAAGGGTTGTTGCACTAATAGTAATGCTACGTGGACCATGCGCGGAAAAAAAAGCCACAGGATAAAAGGCTGCGAAAAAAAATAAAGGAAAAAGAAAATTGTTTTTTCGTTTTTTTCGTGTTGTTATGTGTAGGTTAGGTCAGTTGCCTTAGCTCAAATGTCACCAGATAGGGTATGGAGTTTAACCAGAACACGACTTTCGTGGCGCTTGTTATTTTTTTTTTAATAATAATAACAGTAACAACAGATTTATTCAGCAAACGGCCCGAAGTTTTGTACGAACTTGTGTGTACCGGATTACAACAAGACCTAAAAAAAAAAAAAAAACAGGCATGCGTTTTGTCATAATCTTGGTGCAAGGAAACTATAATAATGATATCGTGTTGCATTGGCTCAAATTTCACCAGGCTGGGCACACAATTTCACCAGTGGTCTTCCATACCGTTCCCCCCCCCCCCCCTGATTTTTAACTTTGACTTTTCATTCCACGCTTTTTTCCTTTCAGCTTTAGTTTTCAGATTTTTTCTTCAGTTTTTTTTTTATTTTTTATCATCAGCTTTATTTTCCATCGGCTGTTTTTTCCAGGCTTTTTTCTCCCGTGGCTTATTTTTCGTAGCTGTTTTTTCTCTAATGACACTAGGACAATAAGAATAGAAGCTACGACATTGTATGGTTAAATGTGTGCAGGAGTATCAATTCCTGACAATAAGATAAAGAACCTCTTGGACACACAATTTTCCCATTGGCTTCTCAATTCTCATTAATGACGTTTTTCTTACAAGATCCAAAATGGCTGCCATGTTTCACTTTCAGAATATTTCTAGCTTCTAACATAAATAAATGCATCGTTAGCCTGAAAAAGACAGCACAAAATTTGAAGCGCGCAAAGCGTTACGAAATGCCAAAGCCGTCAATATCGTCCATTCTAAGTTGGTTGACTTACTACTTAGTCGGCGAATTGTTGCAACCCTCCTCCTTACATGAAATTGTTGCAACCCTCCTCTTTTGCACTCCATACAGCTTCGCATTGGCAGAATTAATCAAGCCTTCGGAGCAAAAATGCTAGTGCTAGTGCCGTTGCCATGATTACGTCAGTCGACCGTGCTGCTGACGCATAAACACTATAACGTTGGTAGAAATTAGACTTGTACTACGAAAACATTTAAAACAATGAAAATCTGTGAACAAAATACTCATTTATGGTTTATACAGTGCGCTTGCAGTTAAAGCAACATCCGGCCTGCCTTATAACGTTCCGCCTGCCTTATAACACCCATGCGACGATCACATCCGCGTATTTACCAAAGCTAAGGTCAACTGAGACGGTAGCTTCGTTCCTCGCAGTGAAAAACGTAGCTACTGTCTCAGTTGGCACTGCGCCTAATAGTCCAGCCAGCGTGAACGCATTGATTGTGCCGTCAAAAACCGGTATGATTCTTGTATTTTAAAATCATGATTTATAATTTTCTAAACTAGTGTATTATAATTTTGTTTCGGCGATCTATTGGAATAATTAATATAAATTTTTACTGCATTAGCCTTTTAGATTTTTGGTCTCATAGTAATTACTAGCAAACGATTAAAATTAGTACTGCATACACACAGATAAAACTTCAAGGTCATTGTAGGCGCGCGATGCATCATATAAGTTCGGGACGAACGTAAATAAAGTTAGTAATATTCAACAGAAAATCTCCTAAACGCCACATTTTAAAACGGATTTTTAGCAAGGGAAAGACTAACAGTAAGTAAATAGACCTTTGGGGCCGTACTTGATGTGGATGATCGAGAAAAATGGCGCTGGGAGGTATATCCCTTTAAATAGTGTTTTCAACTTTTATTTTACCAAAGCAATGGTGTTTTATTCATGAGTTTTCCCCTTGTTTTCTTGTTTAAGGTTGGTAACGTGCAGCTTAAGTTTGCACAGTTTGTTGAAATGGCTTTGTTATTAAACAGTCGGCTATGGTTGAAGCTGACACTGTATTAGCACAATGCAGCCAAGCTAATGAACTGTCAAGAATTGTTGCTTACTTTATTTATTTCTTATTTCCTTTCTTTAATATTTAATGTTACTGCATATTTTACAAAATAAAAAACGAAAGCAAATACAAACAAAAAATAAATAATAAAAAAAAACTGACAAGCAACAACATGATTACGAGCCATTCCATTAAATTCCACGTGTATTTTTTTCTTTTTCTTTATTTTTCACAATTAAACGGCCGACAAACTCTAAAGTTGACATCATTTGACGATCCCAATCAGTTTTGGAATTTATTACCATTTAAATTACAATCCAACTTAACATTTATATTAGCCTACATTCGTACAACTCTGTGCATTTAACGTAATTTCCGTGCTAAATGCTGAGCCTTTTTTTTTTTTTTTTATCAATAAACAATTTCCTACTTTTTTGTAACGGTAAAGCGACGATAACGCAACATTAAATATGCGAAAGCCAGTTGCTAATTAGGCTTATTTACGAGCGCTCGTGACTTGAGAGACCACGGCGCTTCATCCAACATCTTCGAGCCTTAATGACGTCATCTTAGACGAAAAAATCAACGTAAAAAGACGTTGACTGATGCGCCACAGTCACGAGCAATTCTCCACATGCTGTAGCGTCATCACTTTGTCGCCACGTAATATCTAAACAGATGGCTTAATTAATTATTTATTTAAATATTTTACAAATATTTTATTTATTATTTAAAACACACTGTTGTGATTCCTGTTTTTAAGAGAGGTAACTAAGGAGTGCCAAATAATTATAGGCCCATTTCTTAACATTCTGTGTCCAAGCTTCTCGGAAAGGCCAAGAAAACAGTTACTGTTTTTATTTTGTTTTTTTTTTAAACGCCACTCAGTACGGTTTCGAAAAAATTGCATTACTGAAGATGCTTTGCAAAATTTTCTTCCGCAAACTTAAAGTGGCACTATCACCGATTAAAATGCGAACGAAAATACTATGGCGCCATCTAGCGGCAGAGATATTGTTAACCGTTATAGCTTGCTCCCAGGTGCACGAGGACGAACCAAATTTTGACTCAATAATTAAGGATGTCGTGGCTTGTTTGTTTCGTTAAAAGAAACGCCGTTATGCATTCCTGCGCTTGGCGCAAGCAAGAGCTAGATAGTACTACATAGCGTTAGATGTTGTCAGATTTCGTCTGCTTTCAATCGGTGATAGTGCCACTTTAAAGGGGGATTGCCACCAAATGACAAGCAGCAGCATCAGCAGCGATTTGCCGCCATCTAGTTCTGTCTAGCCCTTACTTTCAACAGGCGAAGGAACACACAAATAAATTTCTTTTTACACAACAAACAAGCCACGTGCCTCCGAGTTGGTGCGTCCACGTGCGCTACGCCAGGAAGCAAGCTATAAAGTTAAGCCTAACGACATCACGGGCGCTTTTTTGTATATATATCGACTGTTTTGAAACGCTAGATGGTCATCATCTAGTGAGTGATATCGTTAACCTTGACCGCTTGCTCCATCGTGCACGTATGTGCACCAACTTTATTAAGGAAGCACGTGGCTTGTTTGTTGTGTAAAAAGATTTTTTTTTGCGCATTCCTTCGCTTGTTGAAATCAAGTGCTACATATCTTAAATATACAGTATGTACCTTTAATGCTGGATTTAACTCGAGCAGCATTGTTGCATGTATTTTCCGAGACCTTATGAAAGCGTTTGTACGGACGTTTATCAAGACACAAGCTAGTGTGTCGCCCGCCAAGATAAAACGACAACATCCAGATAAAATATATATATGAACATGGCGACCACTAGACACGTTGTGTCTTTACAGCAAAGGCACATTATCAGTGTCTAACTTCTTACGAAGTGGTTCAGTAACTCCTCTTATGTAAGGCGCAACAAGAAATCCGGTTTTATGTTTATAAGAGGAGTTATAAGAAGTTATACACTGATAATGTGCGCCTTGTTAGTAAAAGTAGCCGCGCCGTTCACAGCCAACTTCAGCCTCCGCCCCCGGGTCCCCGCCCAATATCCTGCCAGATTAAAAAAAGACACCATTTATAGCATACCATGTGCCCATTCTGGATGCACAGCCACCTATGTAGGCCAAAGTAAACAGGAAATATGTAAACGGCTTGGTTCCCACAAATCAAACTTTAAATTAAAGAAACGAGAAAACCCACTGGTTCAACACTTTCAAAAAACAGGGCATGAACCCGAAATTTCGCAGACAAAAATTTTATTTTAAATTCCTCACACCAAAACACGCGAAAATTTGGAAACACTTTGTATTCATTTAACCAAACCACCTGTTCATAACCACTTAATACCTACAGCCAATCACCTCCAAGACTACATTAAGTTATGCAATGACGCTGGCATCAACACATTTCCACCAATCAAAATCCAGGGACCCACTAGTTAAAGCATAGCCGACCGAATTCTCTCTCATTCGACCAGCAGACTTGGGTGAGTTAGGTTTGACTGTTGGCACATTCTTTTGAATTGTACTGACTTTTATTTTATTTGGTTTTAGTTTTTAGCATGGAACCTTGCATGCTTATGACTTGTAAGTTTTATTTCCATGGCCCTGCTCTTCTGTTATTTTATTAATTTTTATTTATATTTTGAAGTTGTTTGACATTCAGCTGAAAACCCTTCAGCTGAAAAACGGTTCCGACCTTGGAACCGAAACGTCGTGATTTCGTTGTTTCACC
>JAHWFP010170450.1:0-16083 GCA_023313725.1 Lithobius niger
GCCCAACAAAGGGATGCCTGCTTGTTAGCCAACACTGATATGCCCTACACACATTGAGCCATGTCAATGATGTCACTGCCCGGCACACCAACACTGCACAAACACTGGACCGACGTGGCAAAACCATTACCAACGAATCGCCAAGGTCGGCCAATGTTGGCCTCGATCATCTAATGTTACTTGGGTCACCAAGAAAATCAAAGAAAACGATAAAGGTGTTAAAACAAATTGTTTTAATTGCAAAAAATTATCTACACAACAGATATCAACCGTTCTGTTTGCATGCAACGAGAACCAAAAATTGAGATATACAAGCAAGTGTTGTTGAAATTGTGATTACTTTTGTGTTCCAAGGTTACTTAAAGATATATTCTCTGCTGCAGCCGTTATTCAGGAGAAAGATAGATTGAATCGCGTCAAACATGAAATCAAAACAAGTTACTCAAGAGTCAGAACATTTTAGTTTTTATCTTTAATGAACATTTCCCTTACGTTATGGGCTGTTACGGGGAAACTGAAAGACTCGTAGGAAGTTAAGCGACTGGTCACGTGTTATGATTTTAAACAACCGACGAGATTTACCATTCATTAGTCATTGATGACTACCATGATGTAGTGTTCAGTGCAAATGACCTTAAAGTGGCACTGTCACCGATTAAAAACCTTTCGCAAATACCCTGGCGCCATCTAGCGGCAGTGATATTGTTAACCTGTATAGCTTGCTCTCAGGTGCACGATTACGTACCAAATTTCCTCTCAATAATTAAGACGGCTCGTGGCTTCTTTGTTTCTTAAAAAGAAATGACATTGTGTATTCCTTGGCTTGATGCAAGCAAGTGCTAGCTAGTACTAGAAAGCGCTAGATTTTGCCAGATTTTGCCTACTTTCAATCGGTGATAGTGCCACTTTAATGTTGGATTTAAAGGACCTTGAAATCATACTAAAAATTAAAGAAAATCGTGTGTTATCATCACGGCCAGCTGAGATTAAGGCCGCATTCTTTGATGCAGCATCAGGGCGCATTTATGCAACGAAACTTCTTGCTCGCCGAACGCTATATGCTAGTCAAGCGTTATTTATTTACGTTCCAGTTTCTACTAAATGAATGCGGTAATACATAACAAATTAAATGCATTAGAAATAACAAGTATAAAGAACCAAGTGTAACAGTAATTTTAAACATTGCTACAACATTGTTCTCATTTCAAGCTATTTCCAGAATTTGCTATTTTTGCACAAAAAACAGCTTCCAGCTGTAATCAGACGACGGTAGAACAAATAGCTTCTCGCAGCGGGAATTCAAAATCCAACATGGCGTGCATTTCGGGGTTATAGTATCGAAAACAAACCATCGAATGCTGGCATTCAGAAATCAGTCCACGTCTTGTACCGCAGTAAAAATTGTTTTCTTGTATTCATAAATCGACGCTGTCATACCGCACGCAAAGTACGTCGTGTGGGTAGGCACGCGAAGATCTGCGTCTGCGTCGTTGCATGGTTAGTACGTATAGATAACTTGAACGCCGCATGCAATGGGAAAGGCAAGAAGCAGCGTGCAGATTTAGTATTAATCCAGTAAAAGTTAGTGAGCGAGAAAATTGTTGTTGCATAAACCCGCCCTCAATCTCGGCTGACTTTGGTTAGCATACACGATCTACAGAAAGCCCAACGAATAGCAACACTGCATCATAAACTCAACATTTAAATTAAATTGCATAGTAAGACGTCCTTTTGAAATTTTTTTTATATGAATAATATACATTTTGTTTTAAAAATAGATAATGAAACTAACATATTATGCAAATAATACGTTCATGTCATATTTCAGCACAGGATTATGGACGAACTACGGCATCTTAACCGGCAACCCAATGGTGTACGTTGTCAGCTTCATTGGCGTGATTCTACATGTAGCATATGTATCTGTATACTATTCCTACTGCCCCAATCAGGTTAGCATTTCTTTTTTTTCTTCTTCTTTACTTGAGAAGATGGATGGTTAGCCACTTGGGTTGCACCGATTTCTGGATAAACGAACATGTCGCTATTTACTTCAACAGCTATGTGCAGTCGAGAAATTTAATAGCTTTGAGGCAAAACGCTATACAGAAATTTATGTATTTGTAATTGTAACCTGTTTTCTGGGTGATTATTGGAATCAAGCTAGTGAATTACTAAGATTTTGTTAGTTGCCGTTATTTGGGAGCAGATGGCGAGATTCACCATACAAAAAAATCACCGATGCTATTTTCTTGCCCAATTGCCGAACAGACCTCAAAGAAATGAAATGGGCCACTCGTGGCGGCCATTTTTTCTATCCCGCTAATATTGTTGTAAGTTTACTGGGCAGCCTAGGTCTACGATAACGCACATAACAGAAAACTGAACAGACTGAACGTAACAGAACAAACATGTGCGTGTCTAAATTAGCTTAGAACGGCAGCAGAGATTCTTTCCAAATGGAGCGAGCTCCCCCCCCCCCCTAACTTTCTTCTTCCTCCCCATGAGTATGGTTCAATCGCTTATCTGTTCAGTATTTCGTGGCGAGTGAATTATTGCCAAGCTGAACGACCTTAACGAGTCTTTGCAGTGTTAATAATAGTGGTAGTGTACATTCAGGATTTCGCTCGCTTTCGATTTAATACCGGCAAGGCAAAGTTAAGTGCTGGATCGTCCGCCTTATTAGATTTCCTAACAGAATGCGGAGCTAGCAGAAATTCAACTCGAGGAGCAGATTTTCCATCATTTTGTAAGCTACGCATTGTGGGATAGAAGGGAGGCGTGTTTTTTTTGGCAAAATCAACTGAACAGGAAGTTCCGCGCTATCGCAGATAGGAGGTAATCGGTCGCTGAACAATTTGATGAGTTAATGAACATAATCAACGATAAGGACAACTTGGGCTACAAAGTTGAATTCATATTTTAAATTCATATTTTTAGGATGAAAGCTCTGTACATTAAAACTAGCTATCTAGTGATGTTGATGAACATTAGGTAGAGTGTAAAAACTTTTTTGGAAATTCTCATTGCCAGGGGGTGGAAAGGTTGTTATTGGACATTACTATCACACATAACAAATTTCATCACTCTGGTGTCATGTCTTGATGTGACCCAAGGGAACTTCAATTTTAACATTGTAAGGCAATGGGCAGAACGGCAAAAACTGCAAAAATTATGATTTGACTGTTTTTAAATCTAATTTGTAAGATCATCTCATTCGATTTTCTCAGAAACAATGCTAGCATTCCGTAATTACAAATAATTTTATTTTTCTTAAAAGCTGTGGGAATAATTTACCATCGAAAATTGTTTGGCTCATAACTACTACTGACATTATTGAGCAGAATTTTTTTTTTTTTTGGGGGGGGGGGGGGACAATTATGGCTACCTTTCTTAGTCTCTAAGTTTTTCAAAAGAGACAATGTTAAAATTAAATTTTAAATCAGTCAATTCATCATTTTTGCCTTTTTCACCGTTCCGCACATCACCTTACATTATTTAACTTGAAGGCTCTTGGGGCACGTCAAGACACGACCCTAGAGTGGTGAAATTTTTTTGTGTGTGATAATGATGCCCAAGAGCAACTTTTCCGCACCCTGTCAATGAGGAATTTCCCCCAAAAAAGGTGGTACACTCCACCGTAAATTGTTCATTGACCTAGGGGTTCCATTTAATTATTTTTTGAATGATTGAATGTATAAAATAAATGTGCACAGTAATATTAAGCACCCTTTACTGTAACACTTTGTCCGTATTTCAGTCCTCCATCTTCAAGTCCTTCATTAGTATCGCCATTGGATTACTCGGTTTTATGAGTTATACGAATTTGAAGGCCGAGATCTCTTTAGGCATTTGGATAGCCGGCCTGGTAGCGTGCGTTGCTACTATTGGTTTCATTGCTGCACCACTCGCCGATTTGGTAAGTTCTCACGTTTCACCTAATCAAGATGTCTCGTTGACTGGTTAGTTTTAAATTTTCCCGAATTGCTTAAGACGGGTTACTTAATCACCTTGAAAGATTTGCAACTTTCTTAAGTAATTTGAGTAACCAATACCTGAAACAATAATGAAAGAAGTAATAAGCAGGTTGAAAGACAACAATCTTAAGTAACGTTTAGAGGGATCTGTCTGCAAATTGCTTAAGATAGTTTTCAAAGTCTTAAAGATTGTTTTCAAATTGCACAAACACCTGTTCATTTATTTTTATTGAGCACGATTGTTGTTGTTCAGGTTGCTTAAGACAGCTGTCTCTAAAGTTGCCCAAGACTTGTCTTTTAAATTGTTTAAGGCTTATTGTTTTTCAAACTGCTTAAGATAGTAGTAAGTAGTCTTTCAATTTCCGTAAGATTTTTGTCTTTGAATTGCTTAAGATAATTTTCTTGTTTTCTTTCAAATTTATTATCATAGTTGCCTTTCAAGGTGCTTAGATTGTTTTCGAGTTACTTAAGATAGTTGATTTTCAAGCTGCTTAAGATTGTTGCGTTTCAAGATGCTTAAGACTTGTCTTTCAAGATGCATATGTCTTTAAGATGCTTAGATGGTTGGCTTTCGTGTTGTTTAAATAATTGTTGTTTTTTCAAGTTGTTCAAGATTATTGTATTTCATGTTGTTTAATATTATGCTAACACAGTATTTACATGATGACAAACTACGAAAAGAAATAAAAAAGGGAAAGCAAAAATTATGAAAAACGACACCATAAAGCCTTACACTTGACATTACCCTATACAACTTCAACATTTTTATTGCAGGGAACAGTGATACAGACCAAATCGACTGCAACATTACCGCTACCCATGGTTATTGGAAACACGGTATTATCGATATTGTACACGTGGTACGGTATTCTCATACAGGACACTTTCATGTTGGTAAGTGTTTTAAAACTTATTCACTGCATAGCCATTTTATTTTGTCCGTATGTTGCCTGCGAAAGGCTAGAGTAATACCTAAATGTGTTTGAATGAACAGGTTTATAGCATATTATGAAAATTAATTTGCATCTACCCCACCCGCGAACTCTCTTATTGCGATGAAAAAACTTGGACTAACAAACAAGACTAACTTTTATCCCCTAAAATATGGGCTATTCAATTAACTTGAACTGGGGCCCTGTACCGAAATACAAATTTTTCCTTTGTGCATTCATAAAATAGACATAAAGTCCCAATTAGAGACATATGTACCTAGTGAACGCTCAAAAAACCGGAGTGAAAAGTGCATGTCAGTTGGATAAACGCGATGCCGTCATCACCCACCTCAATTTAGCTCCCAGCTCCAGATGAAGACTTCCCTCCACGTGCTGGCATTTACAGGAAAATACCCACTTGGTGTTGAGAGTAAGATATAGGCCAGTGGTAAACACATACTGTTACCCAATCGTTATGCTTTTTCTGCGTATCGGCTTACCTTAACCTGAAACACACTTCACTTACTACCCATACGTCTATTCCGTCAACACACAGATAGGAAATGTAACTTAGGGGTGAGTTGGTGGGAAGGGGTACCTTTTATTAGCTCATCGAATGGTTCCTATCTTAGAGACAAAAGCTGGTGCTACATAACTTATACCAGGAGCATACGCAGTGAAGACTGAAAAACGTGAAAAAATGTCAACACTTTCACAACCCCAGTGAAAATAAGTATTTTAATATTTTAATTATACTTAACCCTAGAAGGGGCACAGCCGATTTTGAAGTCCCGGCACAGCACGAGCTTTGAGAAGGGTCCCCAGCAGCCCCAAACAAAATTTGCTGCATTAGTCCAGTGGTGAATGAGTGGTCAAACCAGTGGATACCAGTTCGAGTCCACACTTAACCATTGTGTACAAGGTCATTTGGCTAAGAATTGGTCCTGAAGTAATAAATATTGTAGGTCCGTTTGAGTACTCTTTCTAAAGTGAAACAATGATGTAATCCAAATATGTATCCGTTTCATTTCAGATTCCCAACTTTATTGGCGCTGTTGTTAGTATCTTCACGCTCAGCTTATTCATCATTTATCCTACATCTAGGTCAAACTTCAAGAAAGAATGACTAGAATGTTGTGCAAATCGTACATTACGATCGGTAATTTGTAAATTATGAATCATGTGTAAATCATTTACAATAAAAGACTATTCACGTACAAAGTACCAGACACGGTGCTTTTATGGGGGGGGGGGGGGGGGGACCCCACTCATTATTTTTGTGAGCCAATAATTAAATGTGTGTGGACATCATTGTAGTCTGACGTTCAGTTATCAAAAAGAAAATAATAAATAAGTAAAAAATGGAACACACTAAACATGTAAACCAAAGTTGACCATTTATTTGCTTAACGCTACAATAGCTTACTTTTGGGGGAAAAAACAAGTTGGACCCTTAGTCAGTTGTCAAGAGAAAGCATACGTAACTCAAACAACGGTTTTCAAAGAGCAGCCGGCACTTTTTTATTTTTTAGTGATTTGAACCCCGTCACTTATTGTTGGTCAGGGTCTCTTCCACGGCCCGGCGCTTAATCGAGGAAATACAGTATCGTTATCCAATAGTCTATTCGTTCTGAAGTAAAACTATTATGTACGGTAATTGTGATTTGGCTTCATGACTCGCACACTACAGAAAGATTTATTATAAGCCTTGAGTGATGTGATCAGGGAAAGAGGCATTGGTGGACAAGAAACGGGTGACCTTACCATACTAAGAAGGTCATTCCACTGCTTAACTTCAAAATATGCACATCGCACCACGGGAAGATAATTATATGCTTGCAAAGAACAAAGATTCATTCATAACCAAGCAATGCAAAAACTGGACCGTAACTGAAGGAAGTACCATGTTGCACAAAAAAGGGTACTGTGATCCAAGAATTGCATTCCACCCCAACACTTGATGCGCTACGAAGCATAACCCACAATTCAGGAGTCACCAAAGCGGAAATGGAGTTCAGTTAATTCTAGTACGAATTTATTCACAGTGACATCCACTTCTTGTCAAGGACATCCACTTCTTGTCAAACAATGCCTCGCCCCCCCCCTCCAAAACTCATGACAAATCATTCAGTAGGAAACTAAAAGGAAGGAGGGAAGGTAACAGGGGCGGAGTCTCTAGGCCATTTCGGAAGTTATACCGATTTCGCATTGGTAAATTCAAGCGGCCAGGTGGCCAGGCCGGACTGCGGCGGGCCGGCCAGTGCCAATCGGAGCCAGTGCTGGTCCGGCCGGTCCGCTTTCGCGTTGGTTAATTCCACGGCTCGCTGATCACGATTTACAGCACCACCACGTGTCGGTTTGTGGTACTTGACACTTTCCACTTTCCGCCGCTACACTGCAGCACCATTCATAAACCATTCTGATTTAAGCAGCACCGGCCGGCTCCATCCTAATTTGATTTCGCGTTAGTTAATAAAGCAGTCTTGGCCGTGCCAGGCGAGCCGGCCGTCTCTCGAAATACCGGCCCGATTTCGCATTGGTTAATAAAACGGTACCCAGCCCTCCTTGGCACGGCCAGGGCCACTTGTTAACAATGCAAAATCGGTATTAGAAACCACTTTCATTGTTCAAAAATTAGGAGACGGTTGGCCACTAGGAACAAGCGGACAGTCTACGTCTGAAGGGCACATCAACACATTGGTTATTTGAGCCCTCAACTCAAAATAGTTACAAACAAAAAAGTCCAAGTGCTGTAAAAAAAGGGTTCATGAATGAAGTTTCACTTTACTTGTTAAAATGTACATGGATAAAAACTTATGATTTTTAATTTACATAAACAGATGTAAAATTGAGAAAATTACATCCGTTTAAGTGTTGTGCTTGACAAATTAAAAATACTGAATATACAACAGCACTTAAACTGATGCATTTTTCTGAATTGTATACATTCGATTATTTAAATTAAAAACCATCAATGTTTATCCATGTACATTTTAACAAGGAAAGTGAAACTTCAACCATAGAACCCTTTTTTTACAGCACAATTGACGTTATTGTTTGTAATCCATGGACCTTTATGGCATGTAGTAATGTCGATTAAGAACGACAAAAACTGGAAGTACGGTTACTTTAAATTTACACCTAACGCCTAATATTAATAAACTAATTCGTAATAAAAATAGTGCTGATGAATAACTGTTGGATCACCGCATTGCTAGCAATTCTTTATTAGTATGCATGAGGCTGGCGTGTGCTGATGGGCATTGTTCCCTAATTACGCATAGGATAACCGTTTTCTTGAGTTATCAGGTGTACAGGTGTCACTCCGGTCAGTTTGATGGTGTTAGTATGCAAGTAGTTTTTAGGTAGTTTGTGAGCAAATGTCTTGAAGGCTTTATCGACTCAATAAAAATTAACCAATCAATCATCGGATAACCAATGGCGTCAAGCGAGTTCTGCCAACGACCGAGAGTGGCGCAGCCACGAGTTATTGTTGCCAGAACTACCGAGACGCTGTTGGCTATCCTGCTGATACCAACCACAACACACTGTGCCGACATATTATAATTCAGAAGCTTGACAAGACGACTGTAAAGACCGTAATTATTTAGATCAGTTTTAACACGATTCTATGGGTGTGAAGAGCGCTAAGTAGTTCACGGTAGAGGGCCATTGAACGACATGCGATACTTACAAGCAAGCTACCAGATCATGAATAAAAAGAATAATAAATTAAACACTTTATTTATTTTTAGTTTATATTTTATAAATTGGGTTTTTAACCTTTAAATTTTATACAGGTAATAGTTTTGAAATCTATTTGAAGTAATCTTTAATTAAAGAATGAAAATTGAGAGCAATGAGCTCATACCAGGATAATACGGATTAGCCAATCAAGCTTGTCCAAGCGCACATCGACTATGACGTCAATGGGAAAGCTCCGGGCTAGGGACAGAGAGAGCTCCCAGCCACTAGCAATGCGTTAAAATTCCTTCATGTAAAAAGTAAGATCGTCGATGAGCCAAGCAGGAACGGATGTGGGCGACTAGAGACAACATGACTTGGGCAAAGGCAAAACAAAATCGGCAACGTTTATCTTGGGAATGTGAAAGGCTAAGGAATTAAAATAGCTATGAAGTAGCGAGAACTCTTTCGAAATTAGAATAGATGTGAACAAACTTAAATGAACTTTAACTTGAATACTTAAAATAATTTTTGTATTTTTTTTAGAAATTGATTTAGCTTGAAAATAGCTTACATCATGTAGTGAAGGCTAACAGTGAATTTTGAAACAACAACATATGTATTAAATTTAATACAAACCTCAAAATTCTTGAAGAGAAAGAATTGCAGCACAATAGATCGAATCCAAGTGATGACAAATTTACAAGGTAAAGTTTGTGAAACTAAAATGTATGTTTTGTGATAAAATAGTGCTAAATGTTAATACGAGATGTTGGTTAAAACACGCATTGATTTTTGTTGTATAATTGCCTACACTTATGTTAGTGTAAATAAATGTTAATTATGCATTTTTCTGAGTCACATCACTTTGGTACATGCACGTTTCGTTGACATCTGCAGAATTGATTAAGATTAAATATTTTAAATGAATTGTAAGACCTAGAAACTAGGCAGTCGTTAGGTGTGTCCCTTGGACTTCGTTGGGCATTAATTCTATTTTTCCTGGCAACTTACATAAAATTAAATAACCGCATTACGAATACCTGACAAGTTAATTGGTGTTAGAACAACAGTTGATCTTTAAAGCTTAATTCTTAAATAATAAATAATTAACGCATAGTAACTGCTAATTACCGCTTGGGCACTTGAAATCCAGCTAAGCACCCCAAAGGGTCCACTTTTACAACTGGTGTCAGAAGTGGGATTTCACAAATACCTGTGGGGTGCTTAGCTGGCCTTCAAGTACCCAAGCGGTAATTAGCACTTACTATGCATTCATTATTACACGACACTGCATGCAACAATATTTACACAACGACAGTAAAGTTATGGCATGTTTGGTGAAGGGTTGTGCTCGTGTTTATTGACTGTAACTCGATTCCGAAGGGCCCCATCACCCAAAGACGAATAGCCCCTTCAGACAACTTCTCTTTAAAAAATGTTCTAGAAGTTGTTTGAAGAGGCTATTTGGCGTGGAGTTTCCACGGTATGAATAGTGATGGGTTACTTTGGAATCGAGTAATAATCCAGAAATAAAAGTAGAGAACCTTTGTTGTCTAACTGGGTTATTCGTTGTAGTGTGAAGACAAGGCTTTCGGAATCTTGAATAGTGATGCGGTAAAACAATAAACGTGTTATTACACAGAGCCAAATGGGCTCTATCAGTGATAAATAAGCATGCAAACAAATAAATTAAAAATAATGAAAAGTATGACCATGATGGATGCTTGCGTGATGACGAGGACTTAAAAATGTTGAATGACTACGCAGTAAACTAAATAAAAAATATTAAAAAATGTGACAGACTGTTGCGCCAGCATGGCTAGCATTAGGCTTCTCAGGGAGGCAACCTTCATCGGGTAGGGTGAGAGCAATCCATCAAATAAATTTAAAATAATAAAAAATACGGTAGACGGTTGTGTCAGCATGGCTAGCATTAGGCTTCTCTGGGAGGCATCCTTTATCCACCAAATTAACGCAAAGTGTGTAGGAATAACGAAGCAATATTACTCCTAAATTGGTTTGGTTATATTACTCTTTAGTATAAATAAGTATTAAAAACGTAAGCATATAATATGCTAGTATCGTTGTGTTCTAGCTTGATTCCGAAATACTTCTTCAGACAACAAAACTATTCCTTCGATAAACTTTCTTTTGGCACATTGTTGGGAGAATTTTCCCGACAGAAATTTGCTCTCTTGATAGTGTGCCGAATTAGTCAATTAACAACCAACTTCAGTGATAACACTTCAGTAGCTTTTGACTCTGGTGTTATTGGCTATATAATACCACGAGCGCTTCTATGAAATCAATAATTTGTTTTAGCACTTACCTCCTTTCCAGATTTATTTTTCCGAGATTGAAGGTCGAAGGAAATTTGTTGGAAAGGAATTGAGTGCAAAAAGACGCAAATTATAAATTTAATTTATAGACGCACGAGTGAGATTCGGTTTGAGAATATGTTTTCTTTCCACAAGACAATTCTCTGAAGGAATTTCGTTTTACGGTTTCGAATTAAATTTACGATTTCGATTTACGGTTTTAAGTTTTATGTATAATGTTTATGTTTTGTTTAAAATTTTAACTCTTTTATTTGGCGTAGCGATACTATCCCCCATCACATTTTGTCAACCAACCTATCATTTCGTTCGCTTCAGCGCGGAGGACAGGTAGTTCTGTCAGGGAGTTGCGGATGGTCGTGTAGTCGGTAGTGAACTGTTGGGTGAATTGTAGAATGAAGCCGATATTAAAGTTGAAATTCTCCAGTTCCCTGGCCGAGAGGTGGAGGCCCCTTGTCAGGGCTTCACGAAGCACGGTTCCGGAGGGAAACGGGGCGAGCAAGAGGTCCTACTAGGAATGTAACATCCGGTGGACTCGGAGGTGGAGCAGCCTGTTGAGGGGGAGGCAGAGCCACTGGCAACCTTGAGATTGGTGCAGGAGTTCGAAGACGGAGGGCTGGTGCAATATGTTGTCGGGCCGGCTTGATTTGGATGGAGGAGTGAGCTGGGACACTCGTCTTTTTCAAGATGTTGACTGGATGGCGGAGACCGGAGGGCCCAGGAATGGATGGGATTGCGTCGGTATGTGGAAGTGGGAATGAAACAGTATGCCGTATTCTGGGTGTCATGAGGACCGGAGGGAGAGTAATGTTCGCTCCTGTACCGGAAGAAGACGGTAACACAGAAGTCGTTGTTGCGGAGGCTGTAGGTGGGTTGACCTTGCTTCATTTGGACGGAGACACAGAGGAACTGCCGGGCTGTGGTGTTGTTGATGCCGGGACAGAACGTTTACGTGAGGACGGTGCCCGTACTTGCTTAGGTGGTGCAGAAAACTTGCCGGTAGGTAGGATTCGTTGCTCTGCGGCCTTCTGGCATCGGGCTCTATCGGCTTTGTTTAGAGAGTAAATAGTGCTTTCGGATGAGTGACCATCGGGTAGGTGATATGGACACACAGATCTTGCATTTGTATTGTAAACCGTCACAGAGGCGATGGTGCTGGCAGCATGGATGAGGATCGGTTCTAGGTTTAGACGAAGGTTGTGCAAATCCCGGGCATTTGCAGGCAATCGGCAATAGAATGTTGACCTCCCCTTGTTGAAGGACTGGTGACGGCGGCGGAGTGTGATCGGAGGCTTCAGAGGATGATAGGTCCACCATGGCCGAGCTTGCGAAGCGTGGAGAGACGACGGTTGGAGAGCGGCGGTTGAATTTGAAAAACCGTAACGGTCGGATGAGCAACAAGTGGCACCCTCTGGTGGTGCGGTGAAGAGAAGGACCTGGTTGTCGCTAGGTGGAGGATGAGGCGGGTGCAGGGTGACGTAGGAAGTGTGGTCGAGGGTATGATAATGACCCCACATAAGTAGCTGGCTGAAGGCTCGTAGCGGTAGTTACCAACGTGAAGGCGAGGAAGGAAGAGAGATATCGTCTGTGCAAGAAGGACCGGGAAGGTCATGGTAGGAATGGAGGGCGTGCTGGAAGAAGGTGGTGGTTTGGCCGGTAGCTGGGTAATGACGGGAACTGTCGACGGATGGTGGCGAACGGAGCCAGGTGAGCCCGGATACAAGGAAAGAAAGTCAGGACAGAAGGAGCGAAGGATGGTGTAATGGACTTCCGAGCAAATGGATTCGTTGCAGGTCAGGTCGGGCTCGTCGGTGGAGGCCAGTGAGGCTGGAGGCACGGCGGAGGTGGCCTCGTCTAGGGAATAAGTTCTCCGGAAGGACGGAAAGGGCTCAGGAAGCCGAACGCATTTTGGCGGATGGAAAGCGGGAGACAGAGGATCGTCGGACCCCAAAGGAACTGTAGTGACGGGAAGGCAAAAGCGGAGGAAGAGGCTGGGAGGCTAGTGGAACCGACTCGATGGTGTGCCGGTAAGAGAGGGAGGCAGTGAACCGTCCTCCAAACTTTCGGAAGGCGCCTCTGTGTGCGATAGACGGCAAGACGGAGGTGAGGCCCGGAAAGGAAACAGACGGAGGTCGGCGTGGCATCCGCACGACAGAAGTTTGTTCGACAGGTGTGCGGCCGTGACGACGAGCACAAGCCTGGGAGAGGCAAACAAGATTAGGCCCATTGTGTTGCGGAGGAGAGGATGGCATGAATCCGGTGGAGGCGGATGAGAAGGGTAAGACGGAGGATGGTCCGTGTGAGGAAGAAGGTAAGCCACGTGGCGACCGAAGTGTGGAGGAAGCGAGGGCGGCCGGAGGCTGCGGAGGATCAGCTTGCGGGAGACGCAGAGGTAAGGGACCCGGGGAGTTCCGGCCCAGAATGGCCCTGGGAGTGTCTATCCCTGAAGAGGCGGAGGGAAGCAAACCGCAACAGAAGGTATGCGGAAGGTAGACGGCCGAAGACCTCCGCTGAAGTGCACGGTAAGCGGAGAGAAAGAGGCAGACGTAGAGGCCTAGCGTGGAGGGTGCGGTATGCGGTGGCAGGATCTTCGGGGATGGCTCGAGAGCGAACGCCCTAGGAGAAATGATGGCTACCGCTGAGCAGTTTATACAGGGTGGGGCATAAAGGACGGAACACCCTTGGCAATCAAAGATGGTTAATGTTAGGATAATGAAACTTTGCATGGTATGTAGGCGAACGGGGAGCCAACTAACTATGAATCGATCACTGACCTTGACGCATATTTTCAAGGTCATCGTGATGCTAACTTTTTAACTATGTAAAACCCCAGTGTAAATTAGAAACTTGTAGACAGTGTCAAGGCATGGCCAATGCAAAAAAAACAGAACGAAATTCGGTACGTTAGTTAGGAGTTATGGCCATTACAAGAATCATTCTGTTGTGCTGGCCGAGTGGCTTTCCTGCCAAACAGTTCTGTCAGGCTCTTTCGTACACCATGCAATGTATTGGTAGGTAATGGTGTTGGCGACATACGCAAATTGGCATAATTCATTAACCGTGATCAGCTCTGAATTAAAATCAGAAATGTTAACCTGAGGGAGGAACAACATTAGTTTCATTTCTAGGCAACCACGGTGACTAATACTGATTTCACACGTTATAATGTTTGGGTGCCAGCCCTGGCTGACCCGTGACGGAGGATTTCACACGTAATAATGTTTTCTGGGTGAAAGAGAGCTGGCCAGGGCTGACGCCTTATTTTTAACGTGTGAAATTTGAAGCGAGCCCTCCCGCGCTCGTAGCCTTGCAGTGCAGCCCACCAGCCTACATGTCAACAGACAAAACGGTAAAGAAATTGTTATGGGACACTCGTAAACTGAATAGTGGCTATTCCACGGGGTAAAAAACACGTGAGAGAAAAGAAGAGAACTAAATATTGCACCTTAGTAAAAAAAAAATTCAGCATGTTAAAAGGTTCATGATGCATCGCACCGATCAATTTTCTATCAGTGTTTGCAAGTAATTACTGGCAGTGTTTTTCCCTAAATGATATAATTTTTCCAGTTTTATTTCCTTTGCAAATTTCGCGTCATTAAAAGGATTTGTTTGGGTGTATCCAAAAGAAAAACTACACTACAAAGAAAAGATTAGAACTTACAGGTTTTTATTTTTTTTATTTTTAACAAAATAAAATAAAATACTAACCTACATCAAAGAGCCATGTTTCAGAGCGAGCGAAGTTATGCTGTCATAATAACAAACTGTTGCAGAATGAAGACATGACATATTTTTAAAATAAAGAGAAAATAATATGTCGAAATAAAATTGACACGATCCATATCCATTTTTCTGTTCTAGAACGTTAGACTGCCCCAACAAAGGACTCGAACCGTCAATCTTTGGATATGTTTATAGATTGACACTACAATCGCCGAACCACACCACCAAGATTTAACTTATTGGAGCGTCGGTATTGGTATCCAAAGGACACCGGTTTTGACAAGTTCCAAAGGGCAACAGAAATGGCTTTCACACACCCGTATTGAAAAAAAAACAGCCTGCATTTAGTAACGCAAGAAATAAAATCAAGAAACAGCTGGTACATTAGTATTTACCAAATTAATGGAAAGGTGTTACCAATAACACAATTTTTTTTTTTTAAATGCGTTTATAGCCTATTAACCGTGGTACAAGATCAAAATTAAAAAAAAAATATGGAGAAATGATGAGAGAAAAAGTCTGAGGAAAATATCGGGCAAGGGGGGGGGGGAGACGGGGGAGTTAAAGACAAATAAAATGGTTTGGTTGTTTTATTTTATATTGTTATATATAGGGTAGGTGGTTAGATTAATTGTCTTCGGCTCGAATTTCCTCAGGCAGGGTGGGGAGTTCAAGAGACTTTTGTAATCTTTTTTACCGTGGCTTCTTTCCCCCCTATATTCATGGAGAAGATGGTGTACTAATCTTCGTATTTGATTTTTTTTTTCAATTCTTGGCTATTTTAAAGATTATAACAAATTTTAGCGACGTCAGTTTGACATTAATGTCGAGCTTCACCTGAAAACACGCAATTCGAGAAGTGAAGCCGACTCACTGCTCTTATCCTCCTGTCCAATATTTTTCGACAGACGGTGCTCCCCAGCGAGCGCGGGTCAGCTTGCAAGCATTTATCACGTGTGAAATCAAAGCGCGCCCGGAGCTCGGCATGAGGGCTGACCAGGGCTGGCCCCAGCCCGGGTTGGCCAGGGCTGACCCGCGACGAATTATTACGTGTGAAAACATTACAAACTATGCCAACTTGCATAATATGCTGATGTAGCAGGTTGTGTTGAGCTAGTGTCGAGTCATCAGTGTGTCAGTTGCTGTTTGTTTCCAAGCATGCTTCATGTACTTTGAGGACCACTGGACTTAATTTTACACTCACTGTTTGGCAGGAAAGCCACTCGGTCAGCACAACAAAATGATGCTTGCAATTTTCGTAACTCCTAAACTAGCGTACCGAATTTCGTTCTGTTTTTTGCAATGGCCATGCCTTGCCAATGTCTACAAGTTTCTAATTTAAACTGGCATTCTACGAAGCATAGTTAAAAAGTTAGCATCACGATGACCTTGATAATGTGTGTCAAGGTCAGTGATCGATTCATGGTT
>JAHWFP010170450.1:16183-26230 GCA_023313725.1 Lithobius niger
CCCCGTTCGCCTACATACCATGCAAAGTTTCATTATCCTAACATTAACCATCTTTGATTGCCAAGGGTGTTCCGTCCTTTCTGCCCCACCCTGTATAAGCAGCCCGACGCATGTGCGGTAGGGTACGAGCCCGGCAGGGAAGGCAACCTTCAAGTTCTAGGGGAATCAATAGCTCAATGGGAAAATCTGCTAATGTAAAACAGGTAATGTATTTTCGTCGGCTATAAAAATATTGAATAGAAACGGAGATCTTAATTTTTTTTAGTTTTGCCTGCCGAGTACGATACATAGGATGAGGCTGACGAAAAAAGGAGAACAAATACAGACGATGTGGCTGAGAAGCCAGAGAAAAAAATGCAGAAGATGCAACTGAAGAGCCAGAGACTAAATACCGAAGATGTGGCTGAAGAGCCAGTGAGAATAAAAAAAAACAGATGTGGCTAAAGAGCCTTCGAGAATAAATGCAGGAAGTGTGGTGTAACAGCAATAGAGAATAAATACACAAGATGCAGTTGGGAGTCACACAGAATAAATACAGAAGTGGCGGGGAAAAGCCAGAGAATAATAGCAGAAGATGTCGTTTAAGAGCCCCAGAGAATGAAGAGAAGATGCATCTGAAGAGTCACTAACAATAAATACAGGGTGGTCCACAAAAAACTAACAACCCAACATTTTTTAAGTCTAACTTTTCTAGTTAGCAACCCCCAGAACCAGGACAGGACATAAATTTTGCCGTTTCATTAGCTTTGATTTGTCCTCTCCTGGTTCTGAGGGGTACTAACTAGAAAAGTTGGACTTAGAAAATGTTGGGTCGTCATTTTTTTTATGAACCACCCTGTATACAAGATGTGACTGATAAGCCACACAAAATAAACACAGAAGCTGTAACACAAGAACCACACAGAATATATACAAAGGATATGGCTGTGAAGAGCCACAGAGAACAAATACAAAGCTGTGGTTGAAAAGCAACAGAATAATTACAAAGCTGTGGCTTAAGAACCACACACAATAAATGCACAAGAGGAGGCTGAACAACCACAAAGAATAAATAAAGATGATGCCGTTGATGAGCCGCATAGAAAAATACAGAATGTACGGCTGAACAGCCCCGCAGAGTAAGTACAGACCACGCGGCTGAAGAGCCACAGAAAACAAATGCTGAAGATGCTGCAGAAAGGCCACGAGCATAAATGCAGAAGATGTGGCTGGAGACCCAGAATATAAATACAGAACATGCGGGTGGCTGAAGTCACACTTGAATAAGGTGAGGCAGCTAGAGCCAGAGAAAATAAATACACGAGATGCAGCTGAAAAGCCACACAGAATAAATACAGGAGATGCAGCTGGAGTGTCACAGAGAATAAGTACATGCAATGTGACTGAAGAGCCACAAGAAAATAAATACTGAAGATGCGGCAGAAGTGCCACAAAGAATAACTAGCGAAGATGCGGCTGAAGAGACAGAGAATAAATACAAAAGATGGCGCTGTAGTGCTACATACAATAAAAACAAAAGACGCAGCTGGAGAGACCCACAAGAATAAATGCAGACGACGCAGCTAAAGAGATACAGAGAATAAATGCAGAAAATGCTGAAGAGCAAGATAGAATAAATACAGGAAATGTAGTAGGCCTTTGGTGGGGTGCAAGGGACTTTTGGGGACACCCTGGTGATATAGCACTCCACAACAAGATATAATCTACTGGAGTTATATTTGTAAAAAAAAAAAAAAAAAACATTGCCCGTATTTAAAAAAAAAAACCCACGGCATGCCCTAATTTTTTTTAGCACTACTTCTGAGACCCATTCAAATGATTTTTAGCAGCCTAACATTGAAAGACCCAGTTACATTAGTTACCCTAATGTTACAGATGTTATGAATGCAAAGAAGACTTTTTTTTTAACCAACCAAACATTTAATAAAAGTACAATAACCAACATTTCTCTTTTACACATACATATCATGAACCAGTTTACTGGTAAAATGTCAGTTGGAAAAATACCATCTTATAATTTTTACTTCAATAATTGGTTTAATGCAGTTATGGCACTTTATCATACAGTTTGTGAGGTGTTTCAGTTGAATTTTTTTTTTAAATAGTGCATCACACAAAAATAAACTATACCAGCCTCCTGGAATACTGGTCAGTATGGTAGCGATGACAGTTTTGTGTTTTTTATTTCAAGAACTTTTGTATTTTGTAAGGTACTGAGTGTATGAAACTGATTGTAGCACCATCTGCTACGAATGCCCTTGCTAAAAATAGCTGATGAATGGTTTGAGATAGGGTGAGGTACATCGGACATAAAAAACAATTTTAATGAAGTGACCTCTAAATTTTTCTTAAAAAATTACTGCTTAAAAGAAAAAACAGTAACTGCTTTTTACATAATTCTTTGAACATTGATATTCTCAAGAACAACAAGGTATCACACAAATAACCACAAATCGTGTTAATAAAACAATGAAAATGGAGGAGCAACATTGTAGTAGTTACAGGCGCTGTGTAGGGGATTTGGTGACGGATTAGGTAACCCCAGTTAAGAAGCCAAATCACTCCCTCGCAAAAAAAAAAAACAACAAAAAAACTTAAGTGCATAAAGGAGACACTTGGAATATTGAGTAGTGTGTACAATTTTTCGGTGTTTCACTTCATTTCCTCATACTCTCGTTTGTTATTGCGACTTTTTCAAGGCAACCAAAAAATGCTTGGAACAGCTTAACTAGTTCAGTACACACTTAAAAAGATATTTTGTGAACTTAGCTATAACTAAGTCTTGGATGCAGAGATTGGTATCGGATCGTTATCTGAAAGCAGTTTTGGTAAAATATTGATTTTGTGATAACTTCACCCAAAATTGACAAATTTTGACAGTTCACCACACCATTCGAACCATTTTTCGAGTGCTTTCCAATTTCAAACTGATAGCTTCAGTCATTCTAGAGTTATTTACCAAAAATGCGTTCCAAAAATCACATGTTACTGCAACGCTTATCAACAAGTGGTTCGTGGCATTTTTCTCAAGAAAACACAGTATCTTCCTAGCTAGGTTTGAACTGTGGGTTAGTATTTAAAAACTTGTTATTTTAATAATTATTGGGCATTTGCAGAAAACTACATCATTGAAGCCCAATTGGGGATACAATTTTGGGTATCGGTAGCGGCACAATTTTTAAAACCACATCAGTATCGGTGCAGCCTTAATGCAATTGGCCTAGGCCTACGATAAGTGGTTTTGTTTTTCTTCTCGAATTTTCCATGTGTTTTGCGAAAAATAGGAGAATTCCAAGTTTTCCCGTGTTTGAAATATAGCTTACTTCTCTGAGTCGTCCAGGTTCTCCATGTTGGTGAGAACTGTGTAAAAGGTTCAGAACTGCGTAGAAGTTACATAGATTCAGAATTCATTACCAATCTGTTACGGTTAATTCAAGATGACAAATGAAAGACATGCATCTTCTTCGAGCTTCGGACTGCTGCTGCTTCAGCCAGTGACATGTATGGTGCCAGGTAAACACAGCCAACAGGCCTATCTTCTCGTCACAGTCAATGTTTGTACATATTCATCACAACAGGTGCCAGGCAATTTTAAACTATTTCAAAATAGAGCTAGGCCTACATCACGTAGTAGCAATAGCCAACTTAATTCCTATATGCCATACTTGTTCATTCAATGCGTTCAGCCATACCCGGGAGAGGGGTGGTGGTGGTGCTGTTGCTGCATACCCAACAAGGGTGTCATATTTTTTTTTCACGCTGTTATAATTAACAACTAGCAGTGCTATAGATAGTAGAAATAAAGATTGTGAATTACGAAAGAAAAGTTATAAAAACCTAACAAAAATAATAAAAGGTCCTCAAATTTATTTCAAGAGTCGGGGGAGGAGGATGAAGGGGCACACAAATTATGCATGCACCTACACGGTGTTAGGCCCGGCCCCTGGGTACGGTCAACTTACATAACATTACCGAATGCATTATCAGAATCAATAGGCAATTCAAAAAATGTTTGGCGTATAGACATTCCCTTAGCACCGTAACACTTGTACGACGGAGACAATAGGAAAATCATGTAGATTACACACACCACACAAAAAATTGTTATAACAAAACGATGATCGGTCACACCATCTTGTCTTTTATTACCATGCAAGCAAGTCAGACACGAGACTGTTGACCGATCTTTACTCCCAGTTACTTTAAAGAAGTTGATGGGAGTTGTAGCAAATTTCAAAAGCCATGGGCACTTGCTTGACGAGTAATGATAGTGCCAAGTCTCAGTTCTATGGTGCCTGTGTGGTTTTAAAAGAAACAAGAGGTGAATCAGCTGAATGGGTATTCAATAGTGAGATTCCCGTCTTTCTGTCTATTGGCTATGCAAAGGACCCCGGGAATTAAAAATAAAAACTATGGAAAGGTCAACAAATAACACAAACCTAACACTAATGCCCCAAACAAGACTCCTCAAGTACTTATTTAAATTTTCAAAGGGTCGACGCTTCGAAAATTTAAATACGCACTGTAGTAAAGTCCTGTTTGTGACATTAGTGTTAGGTTTGTGTTATACGATGTCGAGATTCAGCCACTGTAATCGCTGATTACCGGTATTTCACATATGGTATTGTACTTGAAAATCTAAATACAAACAGAAGGTGGACGGAATAGATCCAACAACAACAACAAAGTGCAATGTTAATACTGCAAACTGCCATAATACTAAATTGGTAACAGTACGTGCAGTGACAACTTACAAAAATATATAGAAAAATATGGCCTTTCTTAACTGTTTGCAATCAGAGCAATAAACTGTCCCTTCTACACCTTTCATACAAGTTATGCTTCACTGCAGCCCTCGCAATACTTTCCAGTCTATGTGTTCAGCCCAATATATTCAAGTGACAAGAACTTAAAAGTTAAGATGCAACAGCAGTCCAGCTGATGCTAAGGGCACTTCAGGCTGTCGACGTAAAAACCAGCCCCTAGAAAGGTAAGTTTCATGTGTGGTGCAGGAACACAACTTAGGCACAGTCACGTTTCATTCGCAAAAAATTCTGGTACGGTGCTGACAGTTCGAATTGGGACTCGTCAAGCTACTGCATGTTCTCAAAGGTCACTCAGTGTTTTGATGAAAATGGAGACACTATTCTTCTTCGAGGAAAAATAAAAAACAGCAGGAGCTGAAATGCTGTAATAACAAAGCCGAGGATATTTGGAATCTAAAAGAAAAATAATAATATTAATAATCGCCACGAGACACATAGCTGGTAGGTTTTTGCCACCCTACGTCGAGTGTGTAAATGCTTTATCATTTGCGTTTAATAAAACCGTTATTTTCGTTTAGCATAATCGGTGAAATGCCTGTTAATTGTTCGTGCAAAGATTTTAATTTCGAGAACATTGTTGGAAGAGGATTAATTGTTAGTATCTGATATTATTAAGAATGTAAAGAGGATAAAACATTATAAGCTACTTGTAATTGAAATGCTTTAAACAACTGTCTTATCTGCAATGCCAGACAGACATAACCGTAAATAATGAGCACATTATTTACGGCTATTATATCCATCTGTGTTACAGACTTCGGTAGTTAGCTTTTCTGGCTTACTTCCTGTACTTCCAATTTAAGTCAGGCTGACTGGCCAGCTCAAACTTCAGTAAAAGTGAACACCTGTCAGTGAAATAAATACTCACAATATTTTGCCATCAATAAAAGGTTTGTCCATTCTCCACTAAGGTTGTCTTACAGGACTCCCAAATTCCACTATTCAAGGGTAAGCACAGTAAACCTTAAACCCCCTCTTCTTTCAAAAGGCACAACAAAGAAAAAATTTACTTCACTGACAAACACGTCCACATGCTAGTCACCCAAATGAAAAAAAAAAACCGGGGAATGCCATGGTTCAGGTACTTGGGTATTGACGGACTTAATAGGAATTGTTGTCCTATTTGTAGGCTTTAAGAAAGAAAATAATAAGTGCATCTAAAAGGAGGTTTTTACGTTGGCAAGTCTGATGAAGTTCCACAGAATCTTAACGTTTGTAGTTTCATGCGTTAAGCATGATACAATTAATGCAATCGGGAAAACATGCCAAAGGCCTAATCAAAGCAGTTGGGATTTTGCAGTAGGCAAAGGTGTGTGTTTGATTGGAGATCGTTAAAAGACCTAGTGAATAAATAACTATTTTCGTTGCATTAATGTTAACCCTTTGTGTCATTAGTGAAGAGAGCAAGCATAGCCCTGTAATCGTCGAAACAAGTGAAGAGACTTTATAAAAAAAAAATGCCTAAGTTAGCATGACTCAAAGGGTTAATATAGCAACAATATGCCACAATATTACAACTGTACTTCGAAAAAGCCCATTCCGGTAAGTCTCTTACCCTAGAATAGTGAAATTTGGGAGTCCTGTAAGGCAAACTGAGTGGTGGATGGACATACCTTTTATTGGTGGGAAAATATTGTCAGTATTTACTTCATTGACAGGTGTTCACTTTTACTGAAGTGTGAGCTGGCCAGTCAGCCTGACTTAAACTGGAAGTACAGGAAGTAAGCCAGAAAGGTAACTGCCCAAGTCTGTAAGTAATGCCAGACAGACGTAATCGCAAATAATGAGCAGTTGTTTAAAGCATTTCAATTTCAAGTATCCTATAATGTTTTATCCACCCGTATCTGCAATGGAAGCCTTCAAATGTTTCAACGCATAACAGCCGTGTGTACACATTAGAAGTAGATAAACACTGCCCGATTTAAATGTACCATCCTGGCCCGATTGTAAGGCGTCTCGAATATGAGAGGAATTGACGTTTGGGGCTCGTAAATTCAACAAAAATAAACGGGCATGATTATAAGCCGGATGACTTTCACCCAAGATTCTAGCAGCGCTTCTATTACCAATCGAGTTGACATTATAGAATAGTTCAGCCAATGCCGATTCAGAGTCATAATTTTCTTCATTGTAGGAACTCCATAATAATTTGTAAGGTCCATTTTTAGTTACATTTCAGTTTTTACTAAATATTTCAAAAACTATGTGAACTACTGGCTTCTTATTAGCACCAATGGATAGCTCTAAAAAAAAAAAAAACCGCTTCGAATGGTGTATTCAAACTTCAAAATCAGTCAGAATTTGACCGAGTTGTGGATTTGAACGCGTATATAAGACGAAGACGCAGTTTTAATACAAAAAAAAAAATACCGTCTCGTATTCGGGCCAGTATGGTAGGTGTTTTTTTTTCTCTTTACACCTTCAGTGTGGTGCTTGAACAAGTAGACAGCTACATGAAGGACGAATCTGCAGAACCCAATTTGAGTTTTTTTGTTAAACAAATATTATTTACCTGAATAAATAAATTCTCTGTGAGATATCCATAAACATACCACAGAAATGTGACCAGAAATGTTGACGAGATCAACGGCAACGGCAAAGTTTCAGTTGATTTTGTGCGTAGCACCACAGCCTGCAAATAAATGAAAACTTAAGAGGCCGTGCAAAGTTATACGTATTTGTGAATGTTAAGGCTGTACCGATATAATACTGGATCAGATCGGTTGCAGGTATTTGTGGCACCGGTATCGGCAATTTTCACAGAAATATCAATAACTTTGCAACCGTTCGAGATTACGACATGTGGTTCGCGAAGTTTTGATCAGGAAATCAATGAGTATCATCCTAGCTATGTTTTAATGTTAGTTACTTATTTTGAAATTTTTATTTTAATAATTATTGGTATTTTTTAAGAAAACTACACCATTGATGAAAAATTGGGGATAAAGTTTTGGTTATCAGTATCGGAAGTGGTACCAGAAACATTTTTTTAACGTGTTTGGTTTCTGCATCGGGTTGGCAAAGTTGCTATCAGTGCCTAGTACAGATGCATACCCTACTGGTATCGAATAGTATCACTGGACAATTTTTTTTATGTTAATCTTGATCCCACTGATATTTGGATTTTAGTCAATTTTCACCGAATTTGCCACAATATAAAATTTGAACCAGCTCAAAAACAGTTTCTCTGAGGAGCAAATTTCGTACCTCAAATTAGCTCAAACGACAAGAATTTATTTGGAAAAAACTAGACAAATTCCAATAGGAGACTATGTGAATCGCTGCACCTTCCCACTTGGTAGATTTTATGCTAAACGTAGTGTCAACACACTGTAAATATACTTTCGGAACAGGGTTGCACTTGGTGTAGAAACTGTGCAGTGTTAATTCTAGCATCCGCGCCGCTGCGTTGTAGCGAGGGAGAAGCCCTGAGCGAAGAAGTCTTTGCACTGGAGCAAACTGTAATTAGAGCCAAAATACTTACTGAAGGCAAACTTTTAAATGGTGATAAACCGAAATACTAATATTAACCCTTTCCCACTCAGGCATCTTACCAGGTTTAGTGCTTCTCCTCCTCAGCAGGATTTGACCCAGATTTTTCTTAAGGGGCAGCTATTGGCACAGTGAAGCCCACCACACCACAGTAAAGCAAGCATATTGTGGTATGGTAGGCCAATATTGTTAGGCCTAATACATCTTTACTAGCTAGCTTTATTAGTAATAAAGTTTGGGATGGTGTGTGGTGCTCTGCAAAACAGTTTCCAGTTTTACAATTTTTTTTTGTAATACGGTAGTAATCGTAGCCATACGAGGTCTCAACATATGCAGTCTATATTGCCAGCCAAGCATCCAATTTTAATTTTCCATTTCAGCAGTTGATTCATAAAGTACTGAAAATTATGCCTGTGAAATGTAGTCCTGACCTAGACATGTAGGCCTATAAAAAAACCTAAAATAATAATATAATTTCTAGGGATACACACTGGCAAGCTTGTGTTGGTTTGCACAGCGTTTTTTTCATGTGCCAATAAAATAAAATACAGTATTCCTGTCATTAAGTCTAGATCTTCTAAGCCTTTTTCAGTACTTTATAAATCACCCTGTATAGATCTGCTGCTTGAATAAAAAAAAAACTCATTTTAATTTTTTTATTTTGTTTCGTTTCCTTTTATTTTGTTTTTGTTTTCAAATTGAGTTCCTTTGGTTTTTGTTTGCTTTCGTGTATGTTGCCATTTGGGGGAAAAAACTAGGGCAGAATAAAAGAACGAAAGCAAAAAGGTGGGGGGTGTACGAAATCAATACACAAACCTGCATAATTGCATCATCTTTTCCTATATAGCTGAAAGATTATAAAACTAGTAAACATTAGGTCTGTGGATTGATAGGCAGGGGTCGAACTTTTGAAGACGGGATCGTAAGTGATCAAATAATAATTACGTGCAACATTTTTCGTATCCGATTTTTGCATAGTTTTTACACCCTGTCTAGATATTCGCAAAATAAAAAATTGTCTTCAAGCCAATAATCTGTAGTACTAATTTATGTTGTGGAGATGTTAATGCCGATGTAATCGTATGCTTTTATTTGAATTGCGCCGCCGTCGTGTCATCGCGAACATTTGCGTTTTTTTTGACGAGTTGGCCTAAAACTGTTGATTTATACAGTAAAATAGCCAAATAAAAAGTATCCGTAATGAATAGAGAGTAAGCAATTTGAAGATAAACCTACTGGGAGATCGTGGAATGGTCCGAAGTTGTCCAAAAATGGAAAAATAGTCGACCGCGTGTCAAATTTTTCCTACGTACTGTCCCGTTTCGGTTCATAACCACCGCCATTACGCAGCGGTTGTTTTTTTTTCCATTAGGCCTATCCGTACATCACGATCATCGTTGTGGGATTTCGAGGGGTAATATCTTACGATGACGAAGACATTTTTAACAAATTGATGTCCGATTCGTTTTTTTTTGTCTGCCAATGCACACAATCTTTGTGAAAACGAAGTATTAGCTTCGAATTTGACATCGCCATTGCTCTACAACACGGTATCGGACGCTTGGCAGCCGGCTCAAGGTCACAGCGCTTCCTCTTTCCAGAGGCCTTTCCCACTACCTTGAGCGCGCTAGGCAGCGAAGCGCCTCACGAAACGAGCAGTTTCATTGGTTGCCCGCGTTTGATCACGTATAACGATAATTCTCATTGGCTAAAAGGTCTATCAGCTGCT
>JAHWFP010170454.1:0-16464 GCA_023313725.1 Lithobius niger
CCGTTATGAGCTCGCATTCCATTACCCCCCTCCGAATTGTGTTTGGGGGTCTTTTAAAAGCTCATGGCACTTGGGCCCTTGGTCTGTTAGTCCGGGCCTGTAGTTGTCTTTTGTTTTTCATACTCCATTCAGTAACGTCCAACTGAGTGGTACGAAGTTATTTTTAAAAATAAAATTTCCTGGAGCCAAATTGTTTGTCCAAGTTCTGAAAAACGCATTCTGTTCATAATACAAGACACATTTTTTTTAAAACTTTTAGGGTCGTAGGGCGCGCCTAATCAGCCTGTTCTAACGTGCCACTGTTTGTACGATAATTTCTTTTTGAAAGTTTGATCCGTAATGTTTTGCTTGTTAATTTTACTGATATTAGCTTTTGCAGCCTATTCTTTTTTTTATTTTTTTTTACTATTTTTGTTTGTATGTAAAAACCAATCGTTTCGGTTTTGGTATTACAGTACCAATAAACATTTGTATTAGTATTTTTCACATTGTGTGGTATATGTTATTTTTCTTTTTCATTTCTGAATTTCTCACTTTACCGATTGGTTTCTAAATAAATTCTTTATCAATGCAGCTGTAACGTAGTGGTTCGCTATTTTCCCGTTTACTACAATACCTGTAGTTACTAGTGCTTTTGATTGATTAAATGATCAACACAATTCCGGATTTTTTACTTTATTTGGTTTCACTTCCTCTCTTATTCAGTTTTAAACTATATGTGAGTTGGACAAGGTTGATAGTAAGACAACTGATTTCTGGTAATTATTATTGAATCAAGAGATATCAGTAGATGTGTGTTGTCATTCTCTTGCTTTTAAAACACAAACACAAACACAACACAAACACAATGCTCCCAGCCAAGCGAGCCTATCCTGAGACTGAGTAAACAGGTTGTTGTTCCCCCTCCCTCCCCTCCCCCGACGAATTAGAGGATTAGCCCGCGACCCGATTGCAGAGGGTAGGGCCTGGCGGACAGGAAACAACCCCTTTGTGCTCTTGCGGCGATAGGTCTTCCTTTCTTCCTTTCTGGCGTTGGTTACATTTTTCTCCACTAGATGTCGGTAATTGCAGATATCTGTAATTGAATTACAGATATCTATAAATGGCGCGTATTTACAGATATCTTTAAATGAATTATAGATATCTGTAATTCAATTGCAGATATCTGTAATTCATTTAAAGATATCTGCAATTCAATTACAGATATCTTTAAATACAGCGAATTACAGATATCTTTAAATGAATTACAGATATCTGTAATTGAATTACAGATATCTGTAATTGAATTACAGATATCTGCAATTGAATTACAGATATCTGCAATTGAATTACAGATATCTGTAATTGAATTACAGATATCTGTAATTCAGTTACAGATATCTCTAATTCAATTACAGATATCTGCAAATGTTTTTTGATATCTTTAAAGAATTACAGATATCTTTAAAAGAATTGCAGATATCTTCAATTAAATTAAAGATATCTGTAATTCTGTAATAAAAGACGGAATGGCTTGCCATAGCCAAGCTATGAGCTCACATACTATTACTCATATCAGTCGCGTGGATATGAGGAGAGCTGCGGGGAAGCAAACAGAAATGATCAGGGGCAGCGTTTCAGTTACTCCCACGCTATACAGAAGTGTTACGAAAACTGATGAAAAAAAAATGTATTTAAAACTTTACTTTCAAACTGACCGCATGATGACGATAATTAAGCAGTACTCGTGGAAACGGGAAGTTGCAGTTAAAAAATAACCGAGTTTGCCAACTCGACAACTTCAATTTGTTAACTGTATGTGTTTCTTGGATGGTTGGGGGGGGGCCTCTCCTAGTCGCTACAGCCCTGCACGTTCTTCCTTAAATATTGACTGTTAAGTTGGTACGCCCACTTGCACCAGGGAAATGTGGTCAAGGTTAACAGTATCACTGTCACTAGATGGCGTCCATCTAACGGTTTAAAATCTGCGTTTCTGAACGGTCGATGTACTATAGAAAAAAGCGCCCGTGATGGCCTGAGGCTTAACTGCTTGATTCATGGTGTACGTAGGCACACCCAGTTTACACTCAACAATTAAGGAGGCACGTGGCTTGTTTGTTGTGTAAAAATAAATGTATTTCGTGTGTTCTTTCGCCTGTTGAAAGTAAGGGCTAGACAGAACTAGCTGACGGCAAATGGCTGTAGATGCTGCAGCTTGTTATTTGGTGGCAATCCCTCTTTAAGCATGATGTCCTCCGGTGGGTTGGAAAAGCAAACAAAACGGCTTATTGGCAGTAACACTATAATACATTCTTTACCCGCCAACAATCGGAAGCCTGGTGAAACTAGTTACCGGAAATTAGAGCCTATATATTAGTAGTAAAAAAAATGCTTAAGCGTATAAAATACGGGTGTAAGCCTTAAAATCCTTATTACTCTAAGGGAACAGATGCAAGAAAAAGATGTGGAGCTGCAAGCTTCAATTATTTTGTGGTTTGCAGGGATGTCACTTAAATTTTTGCTCCTGACAGGAATGGATGTTCCTGTCTCGTTCCTGTAATGTTCCTGTCCTTTCCTGACACGTTCATGAATTTGATGCAATAATTTAATTTTCGATAGGATTATTCCATATCTTGGTCACAGTAAAACAACCGATATATCCAATTTAAAGGCCATGTAATGATGCCAGATGGATCTGCCATCTTGGATAGTTTGTTTCCAATCTGGCGGATCATTAATCCGTTTGGCATCACTACATGGCCTTTTAAATTGGGTATATCCGTTGTTTTATTGTGACCAAGATAGGGAATAATCCTATCGAAAGTTAAATTATTGCGACAAATTCACGAACTTGTAGTTTATCCATTGCTGTCAGCAGCAAACATTTTAAATGAGATATGGAGCTTCTTTTACATTTATTAATGCGACGCTGATGGCTTTCATGTCTTTTTCTCGTATCTGTACCTTTATAAAGTATAAAGTATTTTTAAGGCTTACATCAGTGTTTTATACGCTTAAGCGCTTTTTAATACTAATAACTATTCTGGTTTTTTTTCTTATCCCAACAAGAGTAACAACCACAACAAGAATATTGTTAATCACAGTAAAATAAGAGTCGTGGCCTTTTAATACTTACGTTTTAAGCTAAAAAAAAATGAAAAATCGGTTCAGTTCGACCTCTAGTGATAAAAGAAGTCCCCCAAACAACAAGAATATTATAGATAAGCATTCGAGAGGCCCTAGGCTTTAAAAATACCTAGCTATAAAAAACGAAAAGAGGTTAATTGGTTCAATCTCTAGGTGAGAGCAACATTTCACCAAGAATAGCAACAACAACAAGAATGTTGTAGTCACATTAAAATTAGCGTTCAAAAGGCCTTGGACCTTGTTCATATCTACGTTTTAGCGCCGGTGCACACGCGCGGTCGCTGCATTTGCGGTCGCCGCTGCGGTACCGCACTTGCGGTTTGGTTTACGTGGTATCTGTTGGATACTGCACACGTACCTGCGTCGACGTTGCGTTACCGCCCGCTGCTCGCTCGCCGCTCGTGCGGCCCTTTTGCACCGCAATTCCCCCAGTCAACGCAGCGGTACCGCAGCGTTAAAAAAACGCAATTGCGTCTCAGAGTACCTTGGGTGACTTGAGCGGTGCACACGTCCGCCGTTTACCGCAAAAGCGTTACCGAAAATGGCGTCCAATTTCCAAGAAATAGACATGGAATCGTTTATTGGGGGAGTAAAGAACTATCCTGAAGTATGAACTGTTGCTGCAGAAATGATTGAAGACTCATTGGGAAGTAATTAAAGAACTTATCCGAATTTTGTAGTTACTCTGCAAGAGATGTATAACATTTTCCCCTGGTACGTCTTAAATTAGTACATCAATGTACCAAAATTCGTCGCATTGGTTTTAAAATATATTTGTTGTTCATGACGTAGGCGAAAAAAGCAATATCGTCTCATTGGTTTCAAACTATAATTTTTTGTACACGAGGTTAGGGAACCGAACGCGCACCTACGTCATCGAAGCGGCACCGCAGCATCAACGCGCGTTAATAAAACGCACGTGTGCATTGATTGGATGCGTTACTGCAGCGGCGCCGCAGCGTCGCCGCAGCGTTCAAAAAACGCACGTGTGCACCGGCGCTTAAGCTATAAAAATTGAAAATCGGTTTATTGGTTCGATCTCCAGGTGGGGCAAGCAAGAGCAACAAGAAATGGTTATGCTGAGGAGGCCAAACGGTTCGATAGTGGTCGTTAAATTTTTAATGCAGTAAAATAGTTATGGAGCGACCACAAATACCGAATTTCGTTGGTCTATGTCAATTCTGGGGTTTCAAAGTTTGACGTTTCCCCAACAAGAATAACAACAACAATTGTAGTCATGTTATAATAGCGTTCAAAAGGCCTTGGTCCTTGTTAGCACCTACATTTTTATAGCCAATTTAAATATACATTGCCTGTTTTATAGCAGTCCCCCCCCCCCCCTTTTGAGCATTATTCCTCTAGAAGGTTGAGTGTTGTATTCCCTGCCAGGCTCGTACGGTATAGTGCATGCGCGGGCTTGGGCCAGCTCAGCTCAGCGTCCTGTAGGCATCATTTGTCCTAGGGCGATCATCATACGTGGTCGTTCTTTAGAGCATCCCCATTCGACGTTCCACAACCCAGGATTCCACGTTCCCATTCCACGTGCCGCCGTTCCGCAGATGGTGGATACCTCCGTTCCGCGAATGGAGGATACCTCCGTTCCTACCTCATTAGCAGCCATTCCGCTCCCCACTGGTACCTCAAAACCAATGGAAGATCTTCCTGTCATGGACGGCTCCTCTTCACCCGTTCCGGGTTCATCTTGTTCTGAAGCCGTTCCTTTGGGATATCTTCCATCTTCGGTTCCCCTTCTAGGGTCACTAACACTTAGTGCTACGCTCCATCTCGGGTCCTGCGTTCCCTTTCCGCATGCACCTGTTCCGCCTCCCGCCGGTTCCTCACCACTATTACAAGACCTAGTAATCTCCTCATCCAAGGACGATCTCTCTTTGCCCATTTCGGGTTCATCACGTCCACTTACTATTCCTCTGGAATCCTTCACCGTTTCACTACGCTTTGGGTCTGTTGCCTGTTCCAGCCAAGAATCCGTACCAACTCCGGCGCACGAACCCAAGCCTACAAGGGACGTCCCTCATCCCAGTTTGTCACAAAACTTACTGGTACCTACGGTTCCCCATCGACCATACATCTCACAGGCGCCAGCTCGACGTTCCAGTCGCATCCCATGACTCGTTCCTTTCTCTACAGGCAACCACGTCAACCACCGTCCGCAGTTTTTGCTGCTCTCCTTTCTCATTTTCCGGCCGAAAACCATACAGGAGCCTTTCAAAGGTTTGGCTCAACCGCGGTTCCTTACGTCCGGTTCCACTTTCCAGCCTTGTCTCTTCAGTTTCTGTATATCATATAGCCACCCTTCCGTCACCAATCACTTCCATCGCTCTAGGAACGTGTGTTGCCTCTTCGCCGGTCCTCATTCCTCCGACATCTCTGAGTCTGCCGTTCCCATTCCCGACCTTCAACTGTTCGCTTTGTGTCCCTGACTGCCATCCCGACGTTCTGCCTCACAACTTGGACCCTGGTCCCTCATCTCCCAAGGCTGTCTATATTGACCTTGTCTGTGACGAAGAACTCCCTTATGATGTACACTGTACAGTCCTAGGCTCCACGTCCCCGGACTTTCTAGCTTTATCACCTGGTTCTCCTCCAGTTCTACGTTACCGTTACCGTTACCGTTCTGGGTATCACTCCTTTCGTTCTCCGCCATGCCTCATCTTCGGCTAAGACTTTCTCCGATCCACCAGCAATGGAATGCTCTCCTCGTCCATCATCCACATATGCCATCACCCCACTAGTGGTTCCACTCTCTCCATCCCATGCCGTGCTTTCTGCAACCAGCCCGTCAAGACAGACTGAAACCTGTGAATAACACGTTACTATCTTTCCGTCTCACTGCACCGTTGCATCAACAACGCGACCCAGAATTCAATACAAAAGAAGACACGTGCACTACGTCCCACATGCTTTACTTACACTTTCGAAAACTCAATGCATCATTCCTGGCGAACCACACCATTCCCTTGCCACACGTTGCAGAGGACCACCCGATTCTTACTACACTTTGATCCACCACGCCAGATCATTTCTGGCGTGGGAAGAGAAGGAAGAGAGAGAGAAGGAAGAGAGGGAAGAGATCATTTCTGGAGAGGGAAGAGAGGGGATGCTGAAGATAAACAGGGACAAGTCACCATGACCTTTTCCCTATCCACAACCACCTCTGGTTACAGCTACCGCAAACCTTCATCACAGGACTTCACGTCCCACCTACCATGCTCCATCACGGTTCGACCTGCTATAGCCAATCCCTTTCGTACTTCATCTTGCGTTCCCCTGAATAGGAATCTATATCCCGTGCCTACTACCACCTACGCTCACCAGCGGGCGCCACCAGCTGCAAGCCTGCCGCTCCCTACGAATTCAAATTTCCTGCGCTCAAGCAACTGTCACTCGCAGTCAGCCACTTCAGCTCCATGGACGAATCCTCGTCGTCTGAGGGATCGATTCCCAACCAAGAAGATAGTTCTGTTCCCCAACCAGTTTTGACACCAAACGTACCTTCACCACCACCGTGTAAATGTCTAGGATTCACGTGAACCACCAAGAAGCCACATCTCGATCCCCACCCGAATTGCCAGATTCATAGGTCCTGTGACGGCATTACGAAAAAAATGCCGTATTTGCATCTCCTTTTCTCCCACTAAATGGATTATTATCAGGAAGAATCAGCGCCTTTCGAAGCAATGCGCGGAACGAGCGCGCCGCCAACAAGCCGCTGCCGCCGCCGTTCCTGAAACGGACGCACCGAAGCAACATTCCCCGCCGACCACGGTCATTCCGAAGACAACAACTTCGAAACGGATAGTGCCCACTCACGTTCCTCATCCTCGTTCCCTTAAGAACCCAAAGCTTCCATCAACAGATACCATTCCAGCAATTGCTGGGACTTCTGGTGTGCGTACTCTGAAGTGTAGCACTCCCGCTACTAAGTCAATACGGATAAAGACGGCTCGCGTTCCTATTGCTCCGCCCGTGCGCCATGGCCCAACTACTGTTCCAGGCAAAACTAAGAAGAAGGCTTCTCCACCCAGTGCCACCGCCAGCGTGACTACCCTCTCCAAACGCTCTACATCACCAGTTCCGCTTTCATGTTCCGACACAACGTCACAAGAAACTGTTCCTCCTCCTGGACTCGTTCCATTCTTGGCAGCTTCTGTACTGCGCGGGGCATTTTTTTTAGGAAATGTGACTAGAGGTCCACTTTCACAAAAGGGCACGACTTTAATATATGAAGGGCACCATTATGTTAATGGTCAACTATTAACATAATTAAAAAAAAATCAAACTATGTGCAGTGGTGTAAGTGGGGTTTTATTCTGAGGGGCCAACACTAGTCGTTTAGCGAAATTGTGTGCAAGTAGAAATCAATAACAGTCTGGGGGAGTGCTCTGAGAGCCCCGGAAGCTCACGCATTTTTTCTATTTTCCAGCATTTTCTGACCTTGATAAATGCCATGGAAAACATATTTACAGAATCAGCTTTGCTGACTGCTTTATACACATAAAAAAAAGTTTGTAATGTAAATCTTCCAGTTTTTCACACTAGATACTTATTTTTTATAAATAAAATATGTCTTCAGGATAGTCAAGGGTTTTTTCAGCTACACAAAAAGTGACAATTTGTCGAAGCCGAATAAGCCTTCAAAGCCAGAACAGTAAAACCTCAACGTGCCTTTTTTACAAAAGTTGCCCCTACCCTCTCGTTGGTCTGTGCACGCTACTGGATTTTACCTACCGTGAAGATTCGTTGTGAACTGGATTGAATCTGAATTCATTATCCATATCCCCAAAGTTTGTAGTTAGCAAAAAAACATTCTCATGAAAGTATTAATGTATTAAACTTGACATTTTATTTCTTTTTTACGGTGAACCTCCAGTGGGTCTAATTGAGTGTAACTGGAGGTCCACTTTAGGCGGCTGCTGATCCACTTGGACCTCCAGTTAACATATAAAAAAATGCCCTGGTACTGCACAAAGTGCTTACAAAGGGCATCCATCTGTGCGCCAGAGAAGCCGAAGACCTGAACTTCAACGTAAACTTCGTTCTCACCTTTGCTGAGAAATTTACCGTGGAATATGCAGCTCTACGTTTCGCCTTGACCGAACTTCCTTCCCTCAGACAGGCAACTGAATCAGCCGATACGTTACGTGCCGAAAATGGTGTCCTACGAGCATCAAATGAAGCCTTAACTAACTAGAACTCGAAATCGTCAACAGAGGGTAGATGGTGCTCTGCTGAGAACTCATCATTCGTTGCTCTTCCCAATTCCATCGTCACCACCTTGTCGGACTTACTATTTATTGTGCCCGTTCCCGGACATGCCATCCTCATAACGCACCCACAACAACGGTTGTTCCTTCCCCCAAACGCCGGACCTCGGCAACACCACAGCGTTCTCCGTCCATTCCTGAGCTACACGAAGCTGCACCTAAGTAAGTAAAGATATTTATTTCCATACGAGGAAAATGGAAAACAGGAAGGGACTGTTAGGTTCCGCTAACACCTGTCCAGCATTAAAAGAATAATATTCATACATTAGCTAAAAGAAAAATAAGATACATACAACCAATTATATGACTAAAGTAGGAGCAATTGTGATATACATAAAAACATTTTAAAAAATTTTAAAAGCAAAAACATATTAAAAACATTTTTTTAAATATTAAAAACTAAACTTAACCTTTGCCCATCTCCATTACACGATCCATCATCCACGGCACAACGATCGTCATCACCTTTGGCCGATCTACACATAATTACTACTAGGAAACAGGCTTTGAGCCTATTGTAGGCGGAGCGGAGAAAATTTTTTTTTAAATTTGTATATTCCTCTCATTATAATGGCTTTGCAATGTTTGCTAATGATCCTTAAAAAAGCTGGGGGCAATATATTCATTCGGCTACATATGAGCTGAAGCTTTTTGCTGGTGTTTTTTACATTTTACCTGGGCTACGTTTCATATTAATTTTAAGATTCTTTCGTTTGCACCCACATTTAGTATCTGTTTCGTTATTTGCAGCCTCTTTACGCCGTCGCCGCCATTGTAAAATACAGCGTTAGCCGCCGTTGTTAAGCTGGCAAAGAACGTGCCGCCGTCAATAATGCTTACATTGTTTATATTTATTGCAGAGTATGTTTCCTAGATTTAAAATATTAACAATAAAGCATTTAACTGCAAGCTAAATAATCACCAGTAACGATAGTACTTCACAACAATCAAAAGATTCAAAACATCCGCGGCTCTCTACGCTGCCTTCTACGACAATATTGAAGCGCACACCTCTGGCACGTACTTCAACGCCAAACGCTAATTTTTTTTTAAAATTGGAATTATTAACAATTGTTAATCATTCGGCGTTAGCTTGGGTGTGAATATAGAATTTAAATAATTCTAAAGCCTAATTTTAAGCCTAATTGTTAGTCCCGTTTTAGTTTCGTAAGCGACAACAGTAGAGAAATAAGGCCTATTAGGTTCGATGTTAGGCCTAATTATTCTGGCAACACGGGATGGAGAGTGTAGTTTCCATAGCAATCTGGTAATCTTGAAATTGCAATACGAAACCAATTATTGTTCTGTGTTGTGATATAAATACGTAGTCTGCTGTGTACTGTAGTATTATATGAGCGGTTTCCTCCTGCAGCGGCGATTTGATGTTTCAAATTTGAGATTCCCGTTGATAGTGTCAACGCCACTTTGGTTGCCATGTTGGCTGAATTCCTGCAAGCATTCTTTTTTACATGAAACGAATGTGAGTCGTTAACGAATCCTTCTGTTTTTATTTTCCATTTGCTTGTCTTCCTCTAGTGGTTAAAGTGTTATGATCAAATGTTATTATTTCGTTGAGTTATGTCAAAAAAGATTGTTATCTGTAAGGAAGCTACTATGATTTATTTTGGCGTTTTTTTTAAAGTTCTCTTGATTACCAGCAGCACAGTGTATGTTTGTCGGAATTCCGTAACTATTCAGGATTCCAAATTTACATTGGTGAGTGTTAGAAATAAATTCGAAAATTTTAAAATTTCTACCGTAATAATTGTTCGATTTACGGCAAATTTTGGTTCAGCAATACTAATTAGGGTATGAAACGTTGTACCAAATTTGATTCCAATCTGAACTTTCGTTTGGGCTCCACCCAGACAAAAAATGTGCAACCAACGGACGGACCAATATTTTGCAATTTGTGTCCGTTATAGGCTACGCTTCGCTCGCTCCGCCAACAATGACCACAGATCCTGCTACTAGTTCTGCTGCCGTTCCCAACCCACCAGACGTACGTTCACCGATCGTTCCTACATTACCATCCGCCACAACAGTGCCTCTTGCTCAAAGAGCCGTCGAACCTTCAACTACTTCAGCATCAGCCTGCACAACATTCGCCACGACTGATTCTGCAGACACTTCTATCACGCACAATATTCAAGACATACCTCCTTCCGTTCCGGCTATACGTTCCCCTGTCTCACTCTGGGGAGAGACTACCCAATCTCCGCTTCTTTCTCACATAACAAATTACTCTGTGTGGCAATTTCACAATGCTCCATCGTTCGTGCCGGTTTTCCACGGGATAAATCCACACACGCCAACTGCTTCCAGGGGTCTACCTTGCTTGCCATGTGCCAAGGCGAAAGGAGTAGCCCTTGGTTTCAGGATGATCCCATAAAAAATTGTTCACGTTCCGGTCCCATAACAACTCAAATTTCCTCGTTCCCTTTGGCCGGCGAGGCGTTCTTTTCGACAGTCCTCTCCTTCATTAGAGGACGGTGGAGATTGCTCCTCGCTTCACATCCTCTTTACTTACTTTCCTGACCATTCCGCTTCTCCATTGGACATCAAACCCAGAATAAAAACTAAGAAGAGGAACGACGACAAAAAAAAAAAGAACAACATACGCCACACATCAAATAAGGTTCCAACAGACACTTACGAAGACTTTCCCTTTTCACTCACATTCCGGGCCCTTCACGGCCAGAAGCCTTCATTCCGTTCCTTCACTTATTCAACTACTACCAGACGTTCCGTTCCTGGCGTCGTGTTTATCATCATGAAAACATTCTCAAGTCATCTTTCTTCCCACAAGGTAAGCTGTTTCGGTATACAGGGTGTTCCAAAAGTCCCAGATAGGCTGAATAACTTTTAACGGATGAGAATTGAAACTTGTACCTTTGGGGACATCAGTTTGTTGAGGGTTCTATCTTTTGGCATAAGAGACATCGCAGTACCCTTCCCCCTTATGGGAGCCCCAGGGGACGCAATCCAGTAATGTCAAATGGGAAGGGGGGTCGAGTAGCACGTCATATTAAAGCCCTTAACGAGCTGAGAAGAATGGCGCAAAGAAAACGTCGGTACGTTGCTACAATAAAAAATGGCGCCCCATCAAAGTTCGAAATAGCACTTTGCATTGGAAGCATTTACGCTACTAGAAAACGATTCAGAGATGTTCACAACATGACGGAATGTTCCAGATAGATAAACTGAAAAACACACGTAAAAGAAAAGTAGCAATGCTGCGGTCCCGCATACCCTTCCATGCGGTATACAACCAATATAATAACATAGAGCACCCCGCATTCCCAACCTCACCTCTTACAACCCTAGCTACTCGTCCTCGAGTCTCGCTATCTTTTCGACTTGGTCGGCACGGTGAAATTAGTCGGGGGAACAGGTGTGTCTTCATCAGGAATTAAATTTCCTTGGGGCGCCGGCTCGTACAGCGGGAGACTTGAACCTAGCCCTCCACCAGGTGACAAAGTCTGATATAAAACAGGTAATGTATATTTTCGTCGGCTATAAAAAGACTAAAATTGCAGGGCCCGAACCTGCTTAATTTTAGTTTTTATTGCCTATCCGAAAATATTACATTACCTAATTTCCCGCCCAAGCCTCCCCTCCGTTAGCATGGTTCTAGAATGTGGAGAAATAATGTCGACAGAACGCTGCGCTGGCGATTATATAAGCTGGCCCAAGCCCGCGCAGCGCCATACCGTACGAGCCCAGCAGGGAAGACAACACTCAAACTTCTAGGGGAATAATGCTCAAAAGGGTGAAAACTGCTATAAAACATGTAATGTAAATTTTCGGATAGGCAATAAAAACTAAAATTAAGCATGTTCGGGCCATGCAATTTTAGTCTTTTAAGTTATAAAAGTTGAAAATCGGTTCTTTGGTTCGATCTATAGTAGCGAGCAAAATTACCCAACAAGCAGAACAATTACAACAAGAACATTAAAATAGTGTTCAAAAAGCGCGAGGCCTTTTTCATACCTACGTTTTAAGATATAAAACTTTAAAACCGATTCAATTGTGCTATCTCTCAGTGTAGTATAGCTGTCAAGGGCCATATTTGGGCTTATCATGCACATTGAACTAAAAGCATGACATTTAGTACACAATTTATTCTTAGCAGTCAAGTCAAACTAGCTATGGGACCCCTTCGAGATACACCCAAAGGCTCCCCCGCCCCAATGTACCCTCACACAGTCACCTCGTAAGGCTGATGACCAACAGATTCTTGCTGATCGTGCTAAAACATGAATTGCGGCATACAAATCATTCTTAGCAGTACAAATCGAACCCGCCACCGAACCCCCATGAATTAACCCCATCAAGGTGCACCAGCGCTCCCCCCGAAACATTGACTGTCAAATTCTTGGGTGTCGAGCTAAAAGCATACAATTTGGTGCACAAGTTATTCTTAACTGTATAAATCGAAATAGAATTTGTGCGTCATCAGTTTCGAGTAGGGAGCACAGGGAGGGACTGGGGTACCTTTGGGGGTATCTCGTTGGGGGTACCATAGCTAGTTCGATTTCTACTGCTGAGAATAACTTGTGTACCACAATGCATGCTTTTAATACAATCAGCAGGAATTTGCTGGTCATCCGCCTCGTGGAGAGGCTTCGGGAGGGGGAGGGGAAGGAAGCCTTGGGGATTCCATGGCTGGTTCAATGGGTACTGCTAAGATTGACTTCTGTCCCCCAATTCAAGCTTTTAGCACGATCAGCAAGAATTTATTGGTCATCAGCCTCACGGAGGCGTGGTGTGTGGGGGCGCTGGGGGACCTTGGGGGTATCTCAAGTAGGTTCCATAGCTAGTTCGATTTGTACTCTTAAGGAGGACTTGAGTACCAAATTTCGTGCCTTTAGCTCGATGTGCATGATTTTGTTGCTTAATAGCTGAAGAGTAACAACAACAGGGGAAAAGGGTTTGCAATTAAGTTTGACGAATGAAATTTGTAGTCTCTGTTTTTGCCGTTCCACCATTCGCGTTTTCTTTGCGCTCTACGCACGAACCGCGTCTATTACGTCACAGGTTACGCAGCACTCGAAACTAACTTTGTTATTGCCTTCTTTACCTACGTCTGTCGTACTTCCTTGGAGTAGCCATACGCCAAGTTACAGACAGAACTAAACGCAAAACATACATAACGCCAATGCAACAATTTTTTTAGAATTTAAACCGTGTTTCGCACAGGTATTTGAAAACCTTGAAAGTGCTTGAATTTACTTATAATTTGGAGGACTTGAAAGCCTTGATTCTGGCCTGTAGTTCAGATGTTTTCCTGGGAGGGCAAGTAGCTTACTTTAGGTACCTCCTCCAACTTCTAATGCAATGTAATAGGAGCCAACTCCCTCTTACTGAGCGGGGAGGAGGCGGTTGTAATGAAGGTAATTGTTTGGAAACCTTACTTTTCACGCTATCGACCTTATTCACCTACCTATCGATTCCTTTCGTCGTTAGGGTTCCGAAAATCATAACGAAAACGTGTGCAAACGCTTTTTTATTTAAAAAAAAATTATTAAAACACGCTAAAACGCTACGCACAACTGTCGTTCCGTCATCGCGATGCTGCGAGGTGGATGGGCAACAAGAAAACCTGATTCCGTGCCCCTGAGTATACGGAAATTATCTCGTTCCGGTAGCAGACGAAATGGCTGAAGCAGACGAAAAATTGGTTGGTGTATATCGATATTTGCGGCCGGAATCACAGACCGCAGGGGCGCGCTTCGCGCGCATTATTATATACATCGAGAATTGGTGTAATCAGAAAAAGTATGACCCAAGCATTTGTGAAACAAGGAAGTAGCATAATTTGTTCCTTGTTTCACAAATGCTTGCGTCATACTATTTCTGATTACACCAATTCTCGATGTATATGATAATGCGCGCGAAGCGCGCCCCTGCGGACTGTAAATCCGGCCACAAATATCACTGTATGCCTAGGAAAGAGATAATTTTCGTTTAGTAACGTTCTGGTTGAAATCAGGTTTTCTAGTTGCGGAATCATCGCGTAGAATAGCTGCCGCTTCTAGCTTGTTGTGCGTAGCGTTTTAGCGTGTTTTAATAATTTTGTTTTAAATAAAAAAACGTTTGCACACGTTTTCATTATGATTTTTGGAACCCTAACGACGAAAGGAATCGATAGGTAGGTGAATTAAGTCAATAGAGTGAAAAGTAAGGTTCCAAACAATTACCGTAATGAAGCTGTTTCAAGAGGAGATGAGACCTAACTCCTATGCAAAAAAAAAACTTGGGAACCCTTTTTTGCTAAAAGGCCAAATAGGCCTAACTGCAACCAAAAACTTGGGTTTTCACCAAGTCTTTCTGCTTCAGCCCAATGTTGCCTGAAAATTATTCTACTAATCTGTCGAAACAGAACTTTAAAATTCAACTTCAGTTATTTTTAAAACCCAAGAAATCGTTTGCGTCCGCTAAACCGGAAGTCACCAAAAATGAAGACGCCGTTTTTTTTTAATTTATAAATTAGTACATTCTTTGCTTGGTATAAAACCCCTATAGTGTATGTGATAGGGAAACCACATATGTTGTATACTTACTTTTAGGCTTATATTTGCGGCCTTCGTTTTATAGCTTGTTTGAGTTTATCCTTGAAATGCCGTTTTTCATTAGCGCTGATATTAAGCGTTATTTCAGCCTAAATCTTCTACTCTAATTTGAACCAATGCTACAAATTTGACTTTTAACTTAAATACGTTTTACTATTACGTTTTCTAATATCTCATTAACTTATTTAATGGCCTATATATCTAGACGCACGATAGTGTGCCGCTGCCGAGTAACAGTAGATCATCCCATTATAGGCATCCGATTGTTAAAAATTGACTGTTAATGATAAAAAGGCGGCTCACTAGCAGACGTGTGTCTGTTAACTGTAAGCAACTGAAAGCATATTTTGGCATGTTGAGGATAAATCCTAATGCGATAGAAATGTTTCAAATTGTGGAAAATGTAAGGGTAAGGGTCAGAGATGAAGAAAAACTAACATTTAAAAGATGAGTGTCCACCAATCATAGAGAAAGAGATGCGTCAATAACGTTGTTTTTATGTACTGTCTAGTAGCTATCTAGCTGACTAGCTAATAAGATTTTTCCCATGTTAAATCCCATAGACTTTTTGCTCATGCCTAGCGCAAAATTGAGAAGGCCTACGTACCTGAACTTTTGCACACGGATGCATGGTGGTCTGAGGATGGTCCTTTTGTTGGTTTGGGGGTTGTAGGGGTCAGGACAAATGCGTGGGAGGGTTTAAAATTCGCCACCAGGGAATTTAAATTTCGTTTCTTTACCAAGTTGCAACCAAAGATTTCAAGCAACAATGGCTTGAACAATCAGCACTGGTCCTTAGATTTATTGTAAAAGCTTGGACGAACAAAAAACTGAACAGTAACGAAGGATAAAATAAGGAAACATTAACGTTGCCGTGGATGCGTAAGAATAAAGGGATGCACGTAACATGAGGTTACGCAACAATACTAGCATCTACGAGCCAACGGGGTTTTTGTTAATAACCCAAAAATAAAATGCTTCGCCGTCTGCTGTTTTAGTTACAGCGACCTTCGGGGTTTTTGCATGACTAAATGTCAACGAAATCGGGAAAAATTAAGGGGAAGGTGCAGGGAAACAAAACAACTAAAGGGGATGCGCTGATTGAGTGAGCGAAGCGAACGAAATCAGCGATTGTTAGCTTAGCTAGTGTGTTCAAAAATGGGACTGAAGATTATAAATATGAAAATTTATAGAAATGAAATTCCTCTATAAAAAAGATGAAGATATGACGATAAGACGGTGTAACCTTATGTACGTTCACAGTCATATGAAAGTTGTGATATCCACCCAAAACCCAAACTGGTAAAAAAAAAACCCGCCAAGTTTCCAGAAACGGTCGGTCTTCGAAGGTAGTGATATCACTCAACCAGGAAAAGGCCGCCAAGGTCAATCCTATTAGTCAAGTTAATCGCACCGACTAATAGTTCGAAAGTTAAATGAAAACTTGAAGATTGCTACTCCCTGTAGCAATCTTCAAG
>JAHWFP010170454.1:16864-36297 GCA_023313725.1 Lithobius niger
CGGGGAATCGAACCCACGACCTTTGAAAGCAAAGGCCGAGGTCCTACACCTGAGCCATACTGAGCTCAGCAGTAGGACCTCGGCCTTTGATTTCAGAGGTCGTGGGTTCGATTTCCCGCTAAGGCAGTCTGACATATAAGTCCAAAAGGCAACGTAAATAGGTTTGCATCTGTATTTATTTAACCCTAGCTATCCTGACCATCCGCGCTTCCCTCCTCCTTCCGGAATTGAGGGTTAGCTCTGACACCCCCTCTCTCCTATTCTCCCTTGAGTGACAGTTTCCATAGCAACACAGCTCCGCCCACGGACTACTGTTGTCTAGGTCTTCAGCCAACCCGTGCAGCCTACTTCCCCGTGAGTCCGCGCTCATCCTTTTTACTTTTGCTGACGCACGTGTATTTAAACTCAAGCCGTACAATGATCCGTAGCATAGCTCAGCCAGATTTTCCACCAGTCACGATGCTCGTCTGGAGGTCGAGATGTCTTCAGCAGCGCCATGCCTTAAAGGTAGTAACCATCGTAGCTTAACTTAAAAGTTTGATATTTAGGCCCAGAAATTCTAAATTCATAGTTTAATGTTAACTTAGTGGGAAATTGGTTTATTTAATGGAGACATAGTTCACGGCAATCTAGGTTCTAGTCTCCCCATTAACGTGGCCGGTTTTTTTTAAGGTTACCTTACTAAAAAACACCGGCTGTCTTGCTTATTAACTGAAATGTTATTTTAACAAAACTCTTGGATTTAACTGCGTGAGGTTATTTTGTTAGCATTATTTATTTATTTATTTCTCTTACCGGAGACTACGAGCCCACACGCTACACTCTCCATTCTAAACTTAACCTATACTTAACTTAACCTATACTTAACTTAACCTATACAAGAAATTCAGAACAACAGAGTACACCCCTTGAACAACGATATAACTGAGTTCATACTGGTTAGTAATTGTACTTCCACGTACCCCACCTGTCTCACCCAGCAACCAACCCGAACTGAGCCTATCGAAACCTCCCTGTCTCCCTGCAAAACCTGCCGCAAGGTAGTAACTACTCGTGCCTCGTGCGAGGAGGCGCCAAGAATTTCCTTCAGGTCCGCATTCCAGTTCCCCAACAAATGGCCCCGGTAGGCTGCCCAGAGGTGACACACCAAGAGAAAATGAACGACGGTCTCAGCTTCCGTACCACACCTGCAGTTTGGGGTAGGGCCCATGCCCAGACGGAACTCATGGGCCCGTAACAGGACATGCCCCGTCCTGAGCCTAGACAGCAGAGCCGCGTCCCTCCTAGGCAATACATCCAGGCTGCACGGCCGGGAAATCTCTGGGTGGACATCATAGAGCACTCGGCCTACCGTACTGCTATCCCACTCATCCTGCCAGTCCCTGGCAGTCACCCACTTTAGGACTGGCTGGAAGTCCTTGGGCGTGACTGGAAACACCGCAGTATTAATCCTTCCTTCAAACCCCTTCCTTGCCAACCCATCCGCTAGCTCATTGCCGTAGCAACCACTGTGTCCCGCTACCCACCGCACCTCTACTCTGATTCCCCGCTGTACGGCGCTCAGAAGCTTCAGGCCAATTTCAACCACAAGTGGGTGACAGACGTCATGCCGCCGGAAAGCTGATTGCAGAAAGCGTATGCCAGCAGCAGAGTCCGAGAAGACCCGAAACTGTCTGAGTTGCAGGTCCAACCCGACATCCAGTGCTATCGCCAGCACTGCAAACACCTGCTCCTCCCTCCCAAATCCCGTCGAAAAACGATGCGTCGCAGTACATGTCAACCCAGTCATCACCCATCCCCACACTCTCAGAACACGCCAAGAGCGGCAGTACCTCATCACACCAGCACCATGGGTACCCACCACCCACCAGCCTAGGGGCTGGGAAGACACCCAGAACACGCTGCTGCAGTAGAGTGGCACCCATCCCAAGAGCCCCAAGTTCCCTACGGTTCCATGGGCTCAACGAGGTGTAATAAACCAAGCGTCTTGCCACCGGATCTGTGCCGCCCCTGGCAATCGCTCTGAGACACAGGGCTACCAACACCTCTCTGGCCCTGAGTCGAAGCGGTACCTCCCCTGCCTCTATGTGGCACCGGCGTCGACGGTAGGCAGCCCGTCGCCGTCCGTAGGCAGCCGTTAAGGGCCACCTGCACCCTCTGCATGGCCCCTTTCGAGGCCAGCAGAAAGGGTAGGTGGAAATCTGCACAAGACCGAATGTACACCCTGTAAAGTGACATTATGACCGCCCTCTTTGCCACCGACTTATTAGACGCCAGCGACTTGAGGACCCCATGCCGAGCCACAATTCTCTCTCTTACCCAACCCGCATCCAATAGCCAAGACAGCTGCGGGTCCAACCTATAACCCAGGTACCGCACAGTGGTGGCAGCCCTCACAACCGTACCCCCTACCCTAATAGTGCCATCCAGCCTATGCCCTCGGCAGAAAATCATCAGCTCCGTTTTCGGTGCAGACAGAGACAAGCCACGCTCCGCAAGAAGGGTGACAGCCCTAGCAATAATTCCCTCGAGCGACGCCAGTAGATGGCTCACGTCAGTGCCAACTACCCAAACCGCAACATCATCCGCATACGCCACGATGCAGCCATAGAGGCTCAGTTCACAGAGGACAGTGTTGATCGCCACCACAAAGAGAGTTGGGCTTAGACAGCTCCCCTGCGGCAGCCCTCTGCACGTACTCTTGATACCAGACCAGTAGCCTCCCACTCTCGTGGCAAACTTCCGGGCACCCAGAAGCGAGAGAATAGCCTCCCCCAGAGTCACGCTGACCCCCATTGACTGCAGGGCTGGCTTGACCCAGGCAATGTCAACCAAGTCGTACGCGGCCTTGATATCTAGGAACGCGACAACAGCCACTTTACGTTCTGCCTACGCTTCCTTGATCCCGGACTCCAAGTAGAACATGGCGTCCTGTGCACCCCTCCGTTTCCGGAAGCCGAATTGGGCATGGTATAATTTCCCTGCATCTTCCAGCACACTATTCAGCCTCCCAACCAAGATGCGCTCGTAAAGTTTTCTAGCACAGGAGAGCAGGGCGATTGGCCTGTAACTCGTGACCTGCGTTCTTGGCTTCTCCCTGCCCAGGACTGGCGCAAGGATGGAGAATAGCCACGACTCTGGGACCGTCCCTCCCTCAAAGCATTCCTGAAACACAGTGAGTAACTCCTTTAAGCCATCCTCTCTCAGATCCTTAAGCTGCCTGTAGGTTATCCCATCTATCCCTGGGGCCCCATCGGCTCTACAGACCTCAAGCGCGGCCTCCAGTTCCGTTAGAGTGAGGGGGACATCTGGCTCAGGGAAGCCAGACCATTGCCGGAGTGGGGGAGCGGGCCCTTTAGGGGAGTCATAAATCAATGAGAAATTACAGTTGAAGGCCTCAGCCATAGCACCCCCTTCCAGAACACCCCCTGCTTGGTTGTGGACCCATGTCACCGAGCTGCGTGGGTCCTGCGGCCGTACAAGACCCCAGACTGCACATGGAGAGACCCCTGCCACGATCCTCTCGCACAGACGCGCCCCGAAGGACTGCTTCTCATGCCTCAAGATGAACCGTGTTTCAGCTGAGACACCTACAAACTCAAACCATCTCTCAGTTGAGGAGTGACGCTTGAAGCGTTGCCAAGCCCGCCTCCGGTCACAAACTGCTCTCCTGCACACCTCCGTCCACCAGGGTGGATTTACTTTTCCCTTCCTCCGAGGAGGTGCTCTCCTGCTCCCTCCCCCTCTGTTAACCCAGCGGGCAACCCAAGGGGCAAAATTACCAGCCGATACAACCGGGCGGGCTCTTCTCCCACCTACTATAGGATAATCTACCGCACGCTGGTAAAGGGCTATGGGGAAGTGGTCACTACCCCGTAGGTCCCCTGATACCTGAAAGGCAAAATGATACCCCAACCCCTCAGTACACAGGAAAAAATCCAGAACCGACTCTTGCAGCACCTCTCCATACCTCCTGACGAAGGTCGTGGTGCCATCCTGCACAACCTCTAGGTGCTGCCTATCCAACGACTCCGAAATCACCCTCCCCGTGCTGTCACACCTCTGGCTACCCCAGAGCCAGTGATGCGCATTAAAGTCACCGCCCAGGATTAGTGGCCTAGGGAGCGAGTCCAGCCATGCATTCCACGCCAGCCCAGTGATGCGCCCAGTGACATGGACAAAACCTACTGCGATCCACCCCCTGGCTTCCCCCCCTCCCCTCGGCCCCTCCCACCAGACCAAGAAAATGCATGAATCCACCCCCGGGCAGGTTTGGTGGGGAAACAACAAAATGGGGACCGTGTCTCTGACGAACACCCGAATACCCGAACCAGGTGGCCCTGCAAGTGTCGTGCAGCCTCCCACCAGGGGCCCCCCTACACATTTAGACTCAAGACTCCCCAAAATATCAAAGTCCCTACACAAGACTGAAATGTCCTCGAATTTGTTGGCGGCTCCCCGCACATTCCATGAGCAGATGTTGAATTAATGCTTAACCCAATTCCAACTCTACTTTCCCACCCTTATCACCCATGCTGCACATGTCTGACACCAACTCCATTTCAACCAGCTCCCCGGTTGCACCACCCCAGTCAGTCTCTACTTCCACCGTGGACTCTGCCATATGAGCCTCCACAACCACTTCTGGCAACACCACCGGTTGGGGCGAGGTCGAAGTCATAGGCCCTGCCTGAATTGCAGGGCACCCTGCACCAATTTCCTCCTGAGACAGTGGGAGCACCACACTTTCAGCCGTTGGGCTGCTGGCACACATTAACACATCACACATTAACACATCACACTTTGCCGCATCCTCCACCGCATCCTCCGCACCACCCTGTGGTATTGCCTTGTCTTGGCCGGACACGGACAACTCTTGCGCACTGGGGGAGATAGCCAATCGAGGCCGCTTCTTCGATCTTCGGCGTTTACCCTGAACGGACCACTCCTCTTGGCTGTGGCACCCATTCGGCTGGCTCACATCCGTGGCACTTGTGACACCTGTGACTTCACTCTGAGCCACCTGAACTGGCACGTCTACATTCACCACCCTGTCTTCGTCACTCCTGTTTGATCTGTTACATGGGGGCTCGGGACGTCCCACATCACGCTGGAGGTGCCGACACGGGGCATCTCTTGGCATTGCCTCTTGGCACGACCTGCAGTACACTTTCTGGCAAGATTTTCGAACGTGCCCCCTGATTCCACAATTTAAACAACGAGGTGCTCGGTCCGCGATCACTAGCAGCACTGGAACACCCTTGATGCCAACAATATCCGGGATTTCTTCGAATAGGAGTGAGTCCTTCAACCTTAAGGTGATGCAGTGCACTCCTGTGCGACAGTGCCTCAGTCCCTCAATTGCGTGGCACTCATATTTGTGGCTGACCATCACTCCATAATTTGACATCGCTTGGCCAACCTCTTCCGCTGTAGTCTCCAGCGGCAACCAGTGCAACCGCATTCGCACTAGCCTTTCATGTAGATCAAAAACTTCAGCCTCAAAATCATTCAGTGAGAGAGTCCGGCACTTCTTCACTGCATTCTTCGCAGCAGCCGAACAGAACGTTACCTGAAAAACGTTGTTGGCTCGTAGCCAACACAATCCTGAGACTTCTGCCAGAGGCACAATTTGCTCCAATGCATCCCGTATATGGATGGTGGTGTAGGGTTTGCCCGCCTGGTCGGCAATTACCACAAGAGATTTTTCCATCTTGAAGTTGGCTAGGCTGCCCTTGTATAACTTCTTGAGCCACAACATATTCCCGTTGAGTTGGTCTTGGTCTAGGTCAACTTCTTCGTTTCCTGGCCCCATCTGTTGCAGGCCATAATCGTGGTCCCTGTTGGCTACATCAGCATACGTGACTCCTTTTGTCGAAAGGGGAGTTGCGTGACGTTTGTATACTCCGGCATCAACAATCCCATTCAGGCCATTTCTGGCGTCTTGGCTATTGTTCCCTTCACCCAATTGTTCGGCTGCATTGTTACCTCTCGTTTCCTTCACGCCATTTTCCGCCTCCTCAGCAGTTTCCTCCAGCAATCTTCCTCCAACAATACCGTACAAATCAAAATCTAACTTGGAAATACCTTTCTTCTCTGCTAGCACCAATAAGTCATTGTACACTTGATCAGTAGTGATTCCCGCATCAATGTCCCTCTGCCGCAACACACCTTGGCGTTTCAGCTCAAGCAAAAATTTCTTTACCTCCCGCGCCATTTTGCGCTTCACAACTTGTTAGCATTGGTCTTCAAACTTAACAATCTTAGGGTTGGTACTTTGTGACCCCGTATGCGTTAAATGTGGAGTAAGGTTTGGCAGCATCATGTAAACTGCTGTTTTCAGGGATGCATTTTAAACTTGTGTTTTAATCTTGCAAACATTCATTTCTAGTCAAAATTGTACTAGCCGTTTTATTCACTTTGTGAACCGTTGTGAGTTTAATTTACTCAAACTTGAGTTGATAACTTGTGAGTTACTTACCGAATTTTGGCACTAATGACCAAGCTGTCGACACGCCATTAAACTTACCAAATTTTTATAAATGTAAAAAACGAGACTTCTTTTAATAAGAATTATATTTAATGTAAACTAAGCTGTTGTACATTCTTGTTTTAAGCGCAAACTAAATGCTCTGAACTTTGTTGTTTCAAAATCAGTTGAATCTCCTTACTAGCTTTTATTTTAGCTTAGCCTAGCTCGAATTAATTGGTTAGTTAGGGGCCGGTTGCACCAACGCCAGTTAACTTTAGCGATCGGTTAAACAGCAACTGGCCGCAAGTCAAGTGGAAATCGCCGGTTAGTAGGCCCTAACTGTAGCTAAATCCTAACTGGCCAATATCCTCCAGTTAAGCAACTTAACTGTCGTTAGCAATAACAAACGTGGCGGATAGTTCAGTTAGCTCAGATGAAGATGTATTGTTTCTCGAGTATTTGGATGATGTCTATCCTGCTGCTAAACGTTAAGATTTAGAAATAGTATATCCACTTGAGCTGTACCATAATCAGTTCCGCATTCGATATTGCATCAGGAAATAGACTGCACTGTACATTCTATCTGAGGTATTCGTTATATCGACTGAGTCCATTGTTTGTTTCATACACAGGACTCGGCCGTCGTCACCGAACCGGGGAGGGGGGGGGGGAGGGGCAATCGTAACTTGCATTACTCCAGGATTTGATTCTCTACCATTTATAGTTATGTGAATGACACCTATCCACTTTGTATGCTCTATAAATAAATAGTAGGCTACAACGTGCAACAATGGCAAGACGTTGGGTTACAAAAGAACAATAATTTACAATTCAGCACTGAGGTCCTTTAATAAGAACAATCAATGTATTACACTTGTTTACATTACAAAAAGAACTTATTTACTTCGTTCGGTACGGTATCACTTGAAATAAAAACGTTGAAATACATTACCTTGTATTTGCATTACGAAAGTGTACTGATAAGAGGTGGCTTCCCAGTGTTACGTATGTATACATTCCATCTGTTTTATGTACAGTTCCTCTTGGGCACGTAACACATGCATTCGTAGGATTGTGCTTTTTTTGATGCAGCACAATCAGAAATATGTTTAGATGCAACCGATGAAATACTTAGTTTTGGTGTAAGATTGCAATCGCACTCGCAAACGCATTGAGCCGTTGGAGAAAGCATGGTAAAGATGGCGGACACAGTTACGGCACCCACGTAATTTGTGCTGGTGCCATTAGAATTTTAGGTAAATAAACTGAAAATTAGTGTGCATGACTAGGAAAACCACTAAGTTTTAATTACATTTGATTACTTGGGTCTAAGCTGACCTAGTTTACAACATGCAGGGGGTAGAGCAGCGTGAGATTTGCCAAAGGGAAAGCAGGAAGAAGGGTTTTCCGATTGCACTGGTCGAATCGCCTTCCTTGGCCCTAATCTCTATCTTTCGTCTTGTAAACAGGTGCCGTTTTTTGATGCGCATTTCAAAGCGCATCGCTAAAATGCGCTTTCTTGTGGCCATGTAAACGTAGTGGATGTCTCTCCATTAATCCGCGTGAGGCTAATTAGTGTTTGAGGAAAAATCGCGCTGTCCTCAGTCTGCAGGAACACAATTGTATAGGTATGATTGTAATACTACCGTAGACAAAGAAAAGGAAGACGAAAAGGTACGACTGTCAACTAGTTTTCAATTTCTTCTTAACATTCAAGCTGCATGATTGGTTTCTCCGCCCCCCCCCCCCCACAGAAAAAAATAAGCCAGAGAAATCCACCCCTGTTCATCTCGTTCGGCGCTTTGCCCCATTTAGACAAGATTGCTTACGTGGCATCTCTATTGCAGGAATGGATTTACATGTGGGCAAACGGGACAATTGCCCCAAATTGTGCGTTTTTACAAACGTGTCTTGATACTACATAAATTTACTCAAGAATATGAAAAATAAGTATGCTCCAGAAGCTAGATATAGACATTTGGCTTTCTGAACCCTCTGGTGGTGCTAATAGCACCCTCAGATCCCTGTTTCTGTCTTTGTTTGGCCCAATCCGAAGGATTTTCCCCACTGGAGAGGCCCACGGAATCATGAAGGGGCCCCCCCCCCCCCCCCCGATGTAGATCCTGCCTGAATAGTGACGTTTACAGGAGTCTGGCTGTTATATGTGTGGGAAGCTGTCATAGTCGATGTCACGTCTCCCTTGCCACAAGGGACTGGTGACCACGTCTACTCCACAATGCCGATTTAGCACAGGCAGAAATAATCAGCGAGCTCAGCAATGGGCCCCCGCAATGAGATACCCACATGAACAATTGATAATGTGATAAACTGTTGTGGTGGAATCGAAATATTCTAACTCCAAGAAGCCGTCACTTTCCATACTGTGCGTTTGAAGTGGCTTTCCGTATCCTGCTGGCTTGTGCTTTCTTCATCCAGACTGCATTCAGCATCGCAGTCATAGCTGTTTTGCAGTGATGTAGCACGATTCCTCAGGATGCCCAGTACCTTTAAAAATACCTGGCTAATGTTCTTAACGAAGTTTCCACCTCCTGTTTTTTTTTTCTCTGTACGTTATCACTAGAAGATTCCTTTTTGGCATTCTTCTTAACATTGTGGTAGGCCTGTTGCAGTTTCGTTCATTTCGTGGAGCTGACAGCATTGTAGTCGGCTTCCACTTTCCCCCATGCTTCATCCTTCTGAAGGGTCGTAACTGCGTCGGTTCTTTTGTTTTCTGTTTCCATAGGAAATTATCTACGATCAAAACTTTGTTTTCTGTGCGGTTTGGGCCCCGTTTACGTTTTTTACTTTCCACAGAACTGTTTTCAATACAATTCGTAGCTCATGCTGCTGTTTCTGTCGGCGCCGCCATCTCGGATATTACTAAAGGCCGATGGAAAATGTGCACGAGGCTTCCGTAGGCTCAGTTAAGGTCCCAGTTAGTTAACTAGAGTTAATTTTGCTTTGCGATTAGTTGGTGCAACAGAAATTACTTAACCCTTGATTTAATCGTCCGTTATATTTAACCTACAGTTAGTTAACTGCCGTTTTAACTGGCGTTAGTGCAACCGGCCCTAGATGTAGTGTTTTCTCCTGGTGGCAGCCTTCCGTTAGGACTCAGTTGCTTGCCCAGGTCTAGATTCATCGACCCCTCTTCGAGTTGTCAGTGAATTCTATGATTGAATCTAAAGGTAAGACGAAACTTAAGACCAAAAGTAACGTGAGATACAACCGCAACTGAACACCAGATCTTGACGATTGCTAACGCACCGACGTGGTAGCAGCCGCCGTTAAATGGTGTTTAAGATCGCACCTCTCCCGTTTTTTCTACAACTGGAGGTAGTCCTGTCCCTGGCCTATACCTCCGTAGGAATTTTTGAGTGGACGGATGAAATCTGTTACAGGGGTCAGGCACATTATAGTAGATTAAAAAAAACAGAGGTAGACATCTGACAAACTTTATCCGAATTTTACAACCCCAATTTTCCAATATGGCCGTTTTTTCGATGAAATTAAACATACCTTTATGCTTTTACCTGTGCTATCGGATTTCAAAAGGTTACATCGGCTTCTGGATGATTAAAACAATGATACTATGATGCACAATGATACTAAATTTATGTAAATATGTCTGCTGAAAGTGGTTAAAAAATACGGTGTATGCAAATCAATACAAAGTCATGCAGTATTACTTACAACACACTGGTGGTTAGCAGTAAGTACTTTTCGAAACAAATAAACAATATGGAAAGAATAGATCCCCACCTTTCAGAAAATCCTAAGTATGTTCATTTCGGGCTATTAGAGGGCTCTCGAGAGCACTTTGAATTCAAAAATCACAGCATGCTTCCGCCGCTATGCCATTACCGCTTCATCTTTAAATGGGGTTACGACGGTCCGTATCTAAGTTAAACGATTTCGGTTGGGGTTGATGGAAGGACTAGATCCCCACCTTTAAAAAAATCCTAAGTATGTCCATTTCGGGCTATTAGAGGAGACGCAAGACCACTTTGCATTCGAAAATCACCTTACGCTTTCGCCACTATTCCATTACCTCTTTACCTTTAAATGAGCTTACGACGGACCATGTCTAATTTAAACGAATTCAGTTAGGGTTGATGGAAAGGATCAATCACCACCTTTCAAAAAATCCTAACCATGTCCATTTCAGGCTATTGAAGAGTTCTCAAGAGCACTTTGCATTCGAAAATGACCTTACGATTTTGCCACTATGGCAATTCCTGTTTACCTTTAAATGGACTTACGACGGTCCGTATGTCAGTTAAACGATTTCGGTTAGGGTTTATGGAAGGACTACATCCCCACCTTTAAGAAAAGCCTAAGTATGTCCATTTCGGGCTATTAGAGGGCTCCCGCGAGCACTTTGAATTCGAAAATCACCACACGCTTTCACCTATATTTTATTACCTCTTCACCTTTAAATGGGCTTCGGACAGTCCGTATCTAAGTTAAACGATTTCAGTTAGGGTTGGAAACAATATATCACCACCTTTCAGAAAATTCTAAGCGTGTCCATTTCGGGCTATTAGAGGGCTCCAAGAATAACTTTGAATTCGAAAATCATCACACGCTTTCGCCGATATTCCATTACCTCTTCACCTTTAAATGGGCTTCGGACGGTCTGTAACTAAGTTAAACGATTTCGGTTAGGGTTGATGGAAAGAATAGCTCACCACTTTTCAGAAAATTCAAAGCACGTGCATTTCAGGCCATTAGAGGGCTCCCGAGATCACTTTGAATTCGAAAATTACCAAACGCTTTTGCCGCTGTGCAATTACCTTTTCACCTTTAAATGAGCGTATGACGGTACCTTTTTAATAAATACAGATGCAAACCTATTTACGTTGCCTTTTGGACTTATATGTCAGACTGACTGAGCGGGAAATCGAACCTACGACCTTTGAAACCAAAGGCCGAATTCAAAGAGTCAAATAAATACAGATGCAAACTTATTTACGCTGCATTTTGGACTTATATGTCAGACTGCCGAGCTGGGAATCGACCCCACGACCTTTGAAACCAAAGGCCGAATTCCTACTGCTGTGCCATACTAATACAGCATTTTTCAAGAGTCAAATAAATACATATGCAAACTTATTTACGTTTCCTTTTGGATTTGTATGTCAGACTGGATGAGCGGGGAGTCGAACCTACGACCATTGAAACCAAAGGCTAAAGTCCTACTGCTGAGGCCGTGTCAGTGTATGATTTGTCTTCCCTCTCCATTGTCTATGGCCGAGTGAATTTCTGTCGAATGGAGCCCTGGTCACTTTTGGTAAGCAGACCAAAAGTGGCCCACTGGGCACTCGCATCCGACGTCCGGGCGGTTGTGACCTTAATAACGGGTTCAGTGAGCTATCTTTATGCCAGTGGAGGACGTGGCCATAGCGATTAAGGCGCTATGAAAGTGATCTGGGGCGAACTGGGTAGCCGGTTCGAATCCGGGTCATGCCACTCCGACGAAACGTAAGTGCATAAAGGTGGCTTACTGGACTACGTTATTTCTAGTGTATGATTTTCGATGTTGGCTAAATTCCAATTTTCTTTAGTATGGCACAGCGGTATTCGGCCTCTGGTTTCAAAGGTCGTGGGTTCAATTCCCCGCTCAGTCAGTCTGACATATAAGTCCAAAAGGCAACGTAAATAGGTTTGCATCTGTATTTATTAAAAATGTACCGTCATACGCTCAATTAAAGGTGAAAAGGTAATGTCATAGCGGCAAAAGCGTGTGGTGGTTTTTGAATTCGAAGTGATCTCGGGAGCCCTCTAATAGCCTGAAATGGACATGCTTTGGATTTTCTGAAAGGTGGTTAACTATTCTTACTATCAACCCTAATCGAAATCGTTTAACTTAGTGTTGAAAAACGCTTAAGCGTATAAAATACGGATGCAAGCCTTAAAAAACTTAAAGCCGTAAAGGAACAGATATTAGAAAAAGACATGTAAACCATCAGCGTCGCACTAATACGTGTAAAGAAATCTCCAGCGACCCAAAAAAAAAAGCTGGAGATTCTTTTACACGTATTAGTGCGATGCTGATGGCTTACAAGTCTTTTTCTAATATCTGTTCCCTTTACGGCTTTAAGTTTTTTGGGCTTATATCCGTATCAAAGACCGCGGTAGCGGTCCTTATGTAAGCCTCAGCATGAACTTCCGTGTTAAACGTCAAACGTCAAACTTTGAACTCCTATAGTTTCGCCCAAAATAGACATAGACCAACGAAATTCGGTATTTGGGGTCGTGTCATAACTATTTCACGCATTACAAATTTTAATGACAACAATTGAACCGTTCGGCATCCACAGCATGGTCATTTCTTGTTGTTGTTGTTCTTGTTGTTGTTGTTCTTGTTGTTGTTGTAGTTGGGACTCTTTGCTCTGACCTGGAGATCGAACCACTGAACCGATTTTCAAGTTCTATAGCTTAAAACGTAGGTATGGACAAGGCCTAAGGCCTTTCCCAGGCTATTTTAATACAACTACAATATTCTTGACACGGAAAGGCAAATGGGCTAAAACTTTTGTTCTCACCTAGAGACCGAACCAATGAACCGATTTCCATTTTGTATAGCTTAAAATGTAGGTATTAACACCGATCAGGGCCTTTTGAACCCAATTTTGATGTGACTGCAGTATTCTAGTCGGCAGAGCAATTATTATTTCAGAGCACTGGGCAGAAATCATTAATGTACTCTTTGGCCTCACTTGGAGGTCGAACCACTGAACCAAATTTAGAGTTCTATAGCTTAAAACGTAGGTATGGACAAGGCCTAGGGTCTTTCGCATGCTATTTTAATGTAACTACAATATTCTTGACACGGAAAGCCAAATGGGCTAGAAATTTTGCCCTTACCAAGAGATCGAAGCAATGAACCGATTTTCAATTTGTATAGCTTAAAATATAGGTATTAACACCGACCAGGGCCTTTTGAACACGATTTTCATGCGACTGCAGTATTCTGGTCAGTAGAACAATTATTATTGTAGAGCACTGGTGTGACGATGTTTTATCTTTAGCATTGTTACGTTGTTGGTTGTGCATGACAATACACTTGTGTTGTTGGCTATTGTTGTTATGTTTTATTGGTCCGAAGGCGCTCTAATGTTTGCTCTGGAGCGGGTTGTAATTTTCGGAGAGGTGAAACGTGGGTAGCCCTACAGGCAGGCCCGGGCCTCGAATAAACTGGATGTTGAAGATGAACTGATGCTTCCGTTGTCCATCAATGATGAATCCGCCCCTCTGTATCTTCATTTGGTAGCCGTACGTTGGTTTCATCACAACCTCTACGGATGCTGAGCTTTACCGCTAAGGCTTAGCAACGACGGATGCTAGGCTTCTAAGAGTTCCTAAGGACCCTACTCAGAGTAAGGTTTCAGTAAACCTCTGTAACGGTACCAGGACTCTAATCCAGTAAACTTTCTTTCACTTCGAATGGCTAACACCGGCGAGGAACATACCTTCTACAAGGGTATTCGTCTCTTCAATGGCGACAATTTTTTACTCTGGAAAGCCAAGATCTGTAGCCATCTGCGTCGTGAAGATCATGTCGCAGCTCTGACCGATGATCCGCCTCCACAGGACGCCCCAGCGGAACTTCGACGTGCCCATCGGCTTAGTAATGCATACGCCTTGGATTTCATTTTGAAATGCCTGACGGATGATCAGCTTCTCCACTATCTGGACAGCACAAGTGCAAAAACCGTTTGGACTGACCTCATATCCCGGTATGAAGCTAATAGGCCTGAACTGCAACTACAGTACTTAGACCAGCTCCATCACCTAAGCATGGGGCAGCATGAGACGATGACCGCATACTTTGCCAGGGTGAGAGCTATTAAACACCTTTGTACCACCTCAGGACGAAACGTAACCGATAATGACCTCATCTTTTACACTTTGTGTGGGATCAGAGACACCAGATGGTCGGCAGAAAAGGCAATCATTTTTTCACAAACGGCTCCGACATTTACTGCGGTCGAGACGCTATTAACAGATGCCTTCTATCGCCTGAATTCTGAACGTCGTACGAGTCATGTACCTATTCAATACGGAGAACAGTTATTAACTACTCAACCTCCGCAAAGTTCGAGACGATTAGCCCCATCCAGCCGCATGCGAGATAAGCGCCCAACACCCACGACAACCCATTCGTCGTCACAGCTTCAATGTGGTTGGTGTCGAAGGTATAATCATCAGGAAGATTCGTGTAGGGCTAAACACAAATACTATGCAACACGGCAAACAGGTCCACCTACGATGAAGCCTCCGGCCAAGCCTCCTATTGCGAAACCTAACGCGAGGCCCAACTTCCGAAAAGGTCCTCGAGACACTCGGCAGGCTCGGCAGCTTCAAATTGAGGATGGGGAACACACTATTGGTCATGCTAACGACCCCACCAACGTATCAAATTATTTGCAGGACCTGTTGAATGACGACAGTGATGATAACCTATTCCTAGCCCGTTCTGACGCCCAGACTCAATACGATACCGACCCTAGACACGAACTAGCCCTGACCTTGAATGCTTCATCTCCAACATATCGACCAGCGGACAGCTATTTCGCCCTGGACTCTGGAGCCACGAGCCACGTGACGTCACGTGCAGACTGGCTTCATGACCCCATTACCGTATCTGTAAAAATCCACCTAGCTTCTAAGGGTGCCACCATCATTGCCACCCAAGGCACTATCAAAATACAGACGCCATATATCGTATTACGCCTGGAAAATGTCCTTTATGCCCAAGCTGCTGCTGCTAACCTAATCTCAACACCGCGGCTCGATAGAAAGGTAGTCACAATCGTGCAAGGTTCCCAACAATTTAACATCTATAAAGGGAAGACGCTCGTCGCTTCGGGACCGCTTCTCGCCAATGACGTTTACCGACTCGAAGGTGACATCATCCTTCCGCCACCACCTTCTCCTACCTCTGTATCCCATATTTCTGTAGCCCATCGCCATGCAACTACCACTCCTCATGATGTGAAAAAAACTTCTTCGTCAATCGCTACTAGGGTAAAAGTACGTGATTATGAATCTTTGCCGAATGATAAACCATTATGGGAGCTCTGGCATCAACGTTTGGGACACCCCTCCGACCGTGTTATGCGTCGCATACAATCCCACAACTTATTAGCTGGTGTGAACTTTGGTTGCCCTCCTATCAACTCCCCATGTGATGTCTGCATTCAATGCAAAAGTAAACGACTGCCTTATAATTCTCACAACCCCATCAGGACGACATCTGTTCTACAAATTGTTCATGGGGACCTCACAGGACCAATCCGTGAGCCTACATATGGAAATGCCATCTATCTATTTCTGCTCGTCGATGATTTCTCACGCCGTGTATTCCCATTCTTTTTGGTGAGAAAATCTGACGTTTTGGGAGCGTTTCAAACGTTTGTATTGCAACGTCAAACCGAAACCACGAAACGTGTGATCTCTTACCACTCTGACAATGAACCCATCTGGTCTTCGTCAGAATTTGAATCCTACTTAGTGTCACAAGGTATTCGACATTATTTTTCTAGCCCTTACGCCCCAAAGACCAACCCTATCATTGAACGCTCGTTCCATTCAGTTATACAGCGTGCCACAACTTTATTAGAGTTTAGCCGTCTGCCCATCCGATTATGGCGTTTCGCGGTGGAAACTGCCTGCTATCTCCACAACATTTTACCTACAGCCCCATTGTTTGACGCAGCTCAACAAACACCTATGGGTCGGTGGGCACCAAACCGCTACCCGTCATCTGGCCGCCACCTACATACTTTTGGGTGTCTAGCATATTATACCTTACCACCGCACCAACGACACAAATTTGAGCCAACCACCAAAAGAGCTATCTTTCTCGGTTATGCTACACGCAGTATCGGCTTCCGCCTCATGGACTTGGAGACGCGAACCTTAGTTGTTTCAAGGGACGTTCGTTTCGACGAAAGTGTTATGGGTGGTGACCTATACCTACGCCACCCCCAAACATCGAAACCAACATTAACCACGACTCGCCTATCCGTAGACATCATGGGCCACCTACTATCCACGACCCCCCACTACCACCTCACCCCCCTGAGGCTCCAGCACCACGCCGTCGTGGACGACCACCCGGAACAACCAAAGCTGTCATGGCTGAACGTCGCGCAGCCGCAGAACATATCCATGTTTTAGAACCAGCCCTTGACTCTGACGATGACGATTCTGATTCAATTGAACCAGCTATCTTACTTCGCCATCTAATCGCCTTAACTGCCGTTCCCACTCCAACTACTTTCAAAGATGCTATTCAATCCGTAGACGCCACTGGCTGGCGTAAAGCCATGCAAGACGAACTCGACTCTATGACTGCACACAAAGTCTGGACCCTTGTGCCCAACCCACCAGGAGCAAAAGTCATCCCATCCAAATGGGTATTTACTCGCAAGCTCAATCCCGACGGTAGCCTGCGGAAACTGAAAGCACGATTAGTAGCTGCTGCTTGGAATGAACAAGCGAAAATCGATTACGAAACCTCATACTCCCCTACAGTTCGCAGTTCATCTGTGCGCCTCATCCTAGCCCTGACTGTGAAATACAACCACACCTTACACTACCTCGATACTGTCACCGCATATCTTTATGGTAAAATAACGAGAGTTGCCTACTTATGCCAAGCACCAGGTTTTGCACGAACGGGGGCGGATGGCCAGGAACTCGTCTGCCTCCTTAATAAGAGCATCTATGGCCTAAGTGAATCCGGTTTGAACTGGTATATATATGTAAGTGATGTGCTACACCGAATTGGATTAATTAAGTCAGAATACGATCCATGCGTATTTGTGCAAAAATCTGGCGACAATCTCCTCATCCTATGCCTTTTCGTTGATGACAAGCTCGTTAGCGTTAAATGTGAGAATATGTATAACCTGTTCTTGACATGTTTACGACAGCATCTAGAAATTATTGAAGTTACTGGTCAAAAATACATTGGGTATGAAATTGAGCACACTGAGAATCATATCAGCTTTTCAAATAGTAAATATATCCAGGAGAAACTTAGACATTTTGGATTACATGAATCAAAATCTGTTAGAACTGTTTCGGCCACTCAAAAGACATTAGATCAGTGCTCCACTTCAGACCCTGTAGACAAAACTACCTATCTTGAAATGTTAGGGACTCTTATGTTTTTAGCTGTACATACCAGACCCGACATACTGTTTAATGTAGTGCAGTTAGCACGGAAATCTAGCAATCCCCGTATCCCCCACTACACGGCATTAAAGAGAATCTGGAGATACCTAAAGGGAACATGTGATCGTAAACTTTGTTTTAATAAGGGTAAGTTGGGAGTCCTTACAGCGTACAGTGATGCATCTAGGGACTCAGTTGAGGGAAGCAAAGGTGTATCTGGGATACTAATCAGTATTGGATCTATGCCAATCTTATGGGGAAGTAAAACTCAACATCTAGTTTGTCACTCGAGTTGTGAAGCAGAAGTAACGGCTATGAGCGAGGTGCTCAGAGAATTGATTCCAATTCGTGGTTTGCTTTCCGAACTGTCATCGTCTAATCTAACCTATCCTATTAATTTGTTTACGGATTCTAGGTCAGGAATTGATTTAGTCACTAACGGTGGAAGTGCTCAGTCACGACACTATTCACGAAAGATAAATTATGTGAGGGATGAAATCGTTAAAAACAATGTCAAACTTCGGTTCTGCCCTTCAGACGAAATGCCCGCAGACCCCTTAACCAAAAATGTCACTGGGATAAAACTAGACGCAATTATGCGAAGCTATTTTTGTCTAGAATAATTTTATCTTGGATACTTGACACTGATTATGACTTTACACCGTATTAGTTAAAATTATCATCTTTAACTATTTTGGGAAGTGTGCTGAAGATCTCGATTGTGTCTTACTTGCTAGCCTATATATTTTTTTTAGGAAATGGCTGGTATCCTTATGCCATTGCCGCCTTCTGTTACGTCTTGTGGAAGGTATTTGACGGCTAGGTGTTTGGATGCCTACCAGGAAAAAAAAATGTTATTCTTTCTATTTCAGATCTTAATATGGTCTGTTTTAACTGTATAAAATGTTATATACTACGTATGCATCACTTTATACAGCTACGCATATGAGTTAGTAGTTGTTATAGGTGCATATATTGTTTTACTTTGGTTTGTGTAAGTTGCAATTTTCATTTACTTATTTTGCATGAGTAAATTAATAGGCAATAATTGTATGCATGCTAAAGTTATGAAGGGAGGATGTGACGATGTTTTATCTTTAGCATTGTTACGTTGTTGGTTGTGCATGACAATACACTTGTGTTGTTGGCTATTGTTGTTATGTTTTATTGTTCCGAAGGCGCTCTAATGTTTGCTCTGGAGCGGGTTGTAATTTTCGGAGAGGTGAAACGTGGGTAGCCCTACAGGCAGGCCCGGGCCTCGAATAAACTGGATGTTGAAGATGAACTGATGCTTCCGTTGTCCATCAATGATGAATCCGCCCCTCTGTATCTTCAACTGGGCAGAAATAATTAAGTGGAGTAACACATTTTTGCAGAAATTTTGCAGAAAACATAAATTTGGTGCAGAAGTCTTTCTTAACAGTAAAAATCGAACCAGCCATGGACTCTTATGAAATACCCTAAAGTGCCTTCAGTGCCCCCCCCCCTCCCGCCCCAGAACACCCCCTCCCCCCGTGATGCCTCCCAGGGGTTTGGGCAACAAATTCTTACAGATCAAGCTAAAAACTTGAAATTGGGTGCAAAAGTCCTCCTTAGAAGCATAAAACGAATCAGCCATGGAAAAGACTCTCTTATAACAGTTATTTTAAGGTGATTACAGTGTTCTTGTCTGAATTATTCTTGCTGAAACAAGAAAAAAATACGGGATATTAGTATTAAAAAACGCTTAAGCGTATAAAATACGGATGTAAGCCTTAAAAAACTTAAAGCC